>AYEL01046472.1:0-21947 GCA_000484575.1 Olivierus martensii
AAATAAATAAATATATATATATATTTTAATCCATTGTTTTCCATTTTCTCTTAGCACCAATATTTTCTCGCCAACGTTTGGGGAAAAAATAATAATAATACTTGTAATAATGGAAAAGATAAATATAAAAATGTTGGTTTTTGTGAACTAAATTAAACAAACAGTTATTTTCATTTTTTTGATAAAAACTAATATTTAATTTTTACAACTGTATATTTACATTTTTTTTTATCTTTAATAATGTTTACAGTAACGTTTAAATCTGCAATGTTATAAAATAACGTACTATTTGCATGGATAAAAACCGCAAAAAAAAATTATTAATCGATATTTTCTATCAATTCGGATATGAAAAACAAAAAATATTTATTAAATAATTTTTGAAAGCGAACAAAAGTTTGCACATGATTACATGCAACCCCAATTCGATTTTTTAACCTTAAAAAATCGAATTTGGCTTTATTTATGCATAGATACACAAAATTTGCGCAATAATATCCAAAATTTATAAATCTTTAATTAATTGCGATTTAAAATTTCGATTTTAAGCAAAATTCGCATTGCGAATCGATAAAAATCGATCAAGGAAATCGTTTAGAAACATTTATAACGCTAGTTTATTATGAAGTTATCTCTAATTTACACCTGACGAGATACAGATTTAAGTTAGAGATAAAAATATTTTTAATAGATTTCATTTATAAACGAATAAAATTAATATCTGCATTATAATTAATACGGTCTAGTCTGCGGTAGTTAAACGGTTTTCTTATACAGAAATCGTATTGTATTCATTGGTTATTTAATTGACATTACCAAATTGGTTATTTAATTGATGCAGGATTATTCTTCTTGTCTTTCGCTAGAATAAGCCCGATTATATCGATGCTGTAAGGAGAGCTTATTGGATTTGTTAAGCTCGATATAAATCTTGCATTTTAATACATTAGAATCGGGCAATTACTCGGATCTGTTCTCACTTTATGATAATTTTTCAATGCCCAAATCTCGAGTCATTCTGTATGATAAAATAAGAATAAATATTTTAACGTGAATTGAATATACAGATTAATTAAATTTGAAAAAAAAAATTAATTAGATCAGGAAAATAATTTCGGTTGTCGATAATTTAATTCAGATAATATTTTATTAATTTATCGTATCGGAAAAGTTGATGCAGTTTCAGTATATTGAAAGTTTATTAATGGATTTAAGCTACGAGTTGTTCTAATGGTCTATAAGGAACGTGATGCGGAAAGAAACAAATTTCAGATTTTAAAATTTTTGAATAAACTCTCAACATTTTACTATGACATATAAGAAGTCATTTCCTATGAAACCGTCGTTTAGCTCTGTTTTCATGATTGAAGTAAAATATATATATTTCTTCCATAACTTATATATTACATCTCACTCTTGAATTTCAAATCTATTTTCAAACTGAAAATTATATACAGATTTCTCGAGTTATTTTCGTATTTTTCGCATTTACAGTTATTTCGTAGAGGTTATTAATGTTTCTATAACTATGGTTAAAATTATTTTCTGGTACTTCAAAGTTATTGATTTTTTAAAATTAAAAATTTTCTCGTTTATCAAAAATCATACAGTATTTTTATAGCATTTGTTAATTATAATGTACATTAATTTATCACGATAGAATGTATTTAATCAAAACAATTTTATTATAATTTAAAAACTATCACAGCGTAAAATTAAAGTAATTTTGATCCAAAAGATGAAAAATTTTGTGCGTAAGTTATTTGAAAATGTCTTAGAAAGGGTATAAATATTAGAAGAGCTTCTGTAGAAAAGCTTTCTGAATCGAATATTAAATTAATCACGAAATAAATATTTTTATGAATGTTTTGCTATAAAATATGATTTTCTTTTTCTTTTCTATATTTATCGTAATACATTTTAATAACATCAATCATTCTTCAAAAAACATAATTTGACCCCTCCTGTTAGTTAATGTCCGTATATGCTTTAAAGAAAGACGATCACCTACTGATACAAATATTAAAGATCAATAAAATGGCTTTGACATGGTTGAATATTATTATAGACATAATATTGCATAGATTTTAATATATTTTTTTTTTAGTTTCAGAACATTCAAGATCTTTTCTCTTTTGTTCAAACTTACTGTTTACAAAATAATATAGAAGTCTTCCTACTTAAATTCTCTAGTATGAAAGATTTACTCGAAGTTCGGTTGAAAATTTACTTGTAAGCATAGAAATGTGTTCATCAAAGACCAGGAAATTGTTATACTTTATCTTTTTAGTGCCAACTTTTTCAGGACAAAAATGTTTTATTATGGACGAATTTCAAAACATAAAGTTTAAACTTCATTCTTTCTAAACTTTATAAGTAAAAAAATAATTTAATTTAGACAAATTTTGTTTTTTAATTTATTATTTATTTATTTATTACGGTTTTTAATCGATAACTAAATGCTTATAAAAGCTAAACTCTCATATTTTGAAGCACTAACCATCTCTGTAAGCCTCGTTGTTATCATTAGAACTAATTTGGTCATATGTATGAACCTATTAAATTTAGTATTCAGAATAGATTTCGATAAATTTACATTTAACCTATATAAACAGCGTGTTTTGAATTCATAAATTAAACTAAGCTTGATGCGGTTATTAAATTCAAAATGACGATGTTAAAGAAAATTTCTAAATCGACAATCGACTGTTTATCATTTTAACAATTAAAAGACTCTACAATAAAATTTGGTGATACTTTTGAATATTTTAACAAGCTGCGATCGGATAAACAATAAAAGTTTTATTAATAAGGTAACATGGTTAACATGGGTTAAGTTCTCACGTTTGTGAATGTTACGATAAAAGTTCAGGAAAGAAGCTTTCTTCTACGATAATAATAAGATAATGGTTTGCCATTTACCCGTACATTAAGCAGCTGGTTTAATCAAGCGCTTCTCATCCTGAACATCACGAATTTCACATGACTGAATTTTCTTATACTAAATGTGACTTCTTGTCTGAATTGGAAATAAATTATCTTTCAAGTTATAGTTAATTATTCAATAAATTTATTGTAAAAAACCAGTAAAATAACGAAGTAAAATGGTTAAAAAGCATAATACACGATTAGCATTAAAATATGTAAATTCGTATTATAAGAAGGAAATTTTTTATCGAAACTTAACAAGATAAATTCATTCATCTTTTAAAATCAATAATAAAGTAAAGCAACAGTTATTGTTGAGAACAAACTGATTACTTTTTATTAGCCTACTTTCTAGGAAATGAAGGCTTATAAAATCGGGCAATGTCTGTCACCACAAATAACTTTTGAACTAATTAGCATATATTTATGAAATTCGATAGGGATTAAAAGATATTTCAACGCCGCATCCTTTAATCCTATATGATCAACTAATTCTGCTGCATAAAATTTCACTCTTAATCAAAATTTTATTTTATATTATTTCCTATAGATGGCGCTAGGTGTTAGCAGAGTAGGGATAATATACGGCTTATCTGGTATTTCGATATGTATCAATGACGTTACAGCTCTGATTTGATGTCAACATGAAGCAATAATGGATAACGTCACAAATAATTGATAATTTATGACATAACAATAAACAACGTCATGATGACGTCATCAACTCAACGACGTGATATCATTTGGCATCTATGCTGGTTAAATTAACATTAAAATTGGACACACAAAACTAATAGGTTCCAAATGCTAAATAAATGACATCTTCGGAAAGTAGGCAATTTTAGTTTTTCTCGAAGTTCTTGTTAAAAATAAATAAATAAATTTTTTTATTATACAAGTGATTAAAGCGAAAATTAGTTGTTTCGTCTGTTTATTTTATTAAATAAATATGGATTAACTTCTATAATATATATTCTCTGATCTGATTAATGACCAAAAATTACAATTTATCACATTAACTGCATTATAGATTAGTTTATGCAGCAATATTTTATTCGATATTTTGTGTTTAAACATGCTCGATGTTTCTGCTTACACTGCAGGCGTACCATCTACGACTCGCTTGTACCTTAATTATGGCATATTTATTATTATGATGTCACGTATAAATAATATAATAATTTGCTCACGGTTAAGAGGAGAAATAAAATAAATTATTTACTGTGGTTCCTTTAACATAAAAGTTTAAAATGTATTTAGAAACGAAACCTTACTTACAATATGATAATTGCTTTTTAAGTATACTTAAACCATGTTAAGATAATATTTTTAAACTTTTCTTTAATAATTTAAGCGTATAAATTCTGTTTTTAATTAAAAATGTTAATATTATAATTTTATCCAATATAGCATTAAAAATATTTAAATAAATTAACTTTTGTAAAAAAAAACGGTTATCGAAATAATCATCAATATTCTTGTAGTAAATCTTATTTTTATATTCTTACAGTGGACATGTTCTCAGCTAAATTTCTTAAAAATACAGATTTATATACGTATATCGTTAATAAAATTCAATCCTATCGACGTAATTTTATTTATGTTATCAATGGAATAGCGATTTTAATCACTTAAGATTTCATAAATTATTCTTATTTTTTCTTATTTTATCTCAGTATAAAATAACGGCTATCAATAAAATATCAATTTGAAACACAAACAGCTCTTTCGTATAAAGTTTTCCTCTCCGTTATATGCAAAATATTCACATTTTTCTGTTTTTATAGCTTACCATTTTCCGTCATATTGTTTGTCCTTAATGGAACAGCAAATGTATAAGTTATAGATATTTTATTATTCTCGTAGATTGTTTTCCTAAAAAAGCTTCGTATGTGTTTTCAACTATTCATCTCCAATTTTTTCTCACTTCTCGCTTTTTCACTATAATTATTTTGACAAGTGTGATATTTTATTCGACAATATTTCTTGTTAAGTTCTTATAAATAAGGCATAAACTTTAGCTTTTACTCTTTTATCATTTTTTCTTTCTTTTGAAGAGTGAAAGTCAAGTCAACTACCGTAAGTTATTTTCGCAGCAAATGTTTTCTCTATCAAACAGATTAGCTTTGATTTGTTTGAGTCATTATTTTATTAAAATGCTTCTATTGTTATTAAAATTTTCATTATTAAATATATTTAAACCTCTGATATATTAAACAGCAACCATATTTTATTATTTTCGCAATTTTTGACTTAAAAAAAAATTCTGATTCTTGAACTTCCTGAAAGTGCAAAAAAGTGAAATTTTCCATATGTCTGAAATTATAACTGAAAGAATTTTTAACAGATTTCTTTGAAATTTTTATAAATCTAATTAATTATATCTAAATAATGATTTCTTCTTTCGTTTTTAATAAATTATAGACAATATCGAACATTTTTAAAAAATATTTTCTAGATTTTAGTTCCCAAACAAAACAGTTTTAGGAAGAAAAAAATGAATAGATTAAAATTTTAAAACGAAATGTCCAAATTTTCTTTTCTCATCGTACTTGATTCTTTGAGAAAGATCGGAACGAGATCTAAACGTTTGATTTCAAAATCGAATAAATAATTAAAAATCTTTAGCAAGATATATAAAAAGGAAAAGTTTGTGCTTCGAAAAATCAATTGTATGCCCTCGTTAAGTTTGACATTTATTCGGTTTAATTTAATTATTTTAACTAAAAATAAGTTTAAGCGAAAATTTGTTGGCAGGAAATTTTTATGACTTCATAGCCACCGATCGATAACTAACAAATTATATTATTTGGTCTCTACGTTTGTTAGCTATTGGATCTTATTTTTGTCATTGAAAAATGGATGTTCCAGAGTACAAATAGAAATTAAAATTTGCCACGTCATAGTATACACACCTATATCAATATTCGTTTATTTCTTCTTTTATATCATTCTCTTATTATTTTACATAAGGAATTGCATTAATTTATCAAGTAAATCTGTTCTATTCAATGCCATTTTCTCATCTGAGCAAAGAAACTACTTTCAGAATCTATAATTATGCTGCCTTTTTTATAATTGCAGTAACTTTTTAAAAAGATTCAATCAAATAGTTGTTTTTGAACAGCATTAATTCTGTTCATCTTTATTTGCTATTTTACTGCTTCTGAAGTCTCGATATTTTTACAGAAAGTTATTAACCACAAGAAAAAAGTATATTTTTTTGTTTAAGAAACACGAAAATCGAATATAAAAATCGATTAAAAAATGTTCCACTCCTCTTTATATTCTTACTTTGAATATTATCGGTTAGCCTACGGACATGACAACAGTTTTTCACTTCATTGCACAGAAGAAATTTCAAACGGTAAATATAAATCATATGTAAAATATAGCTGCGATGCATTATATATTTCGTGTGATTTTCAGTTTCCTCAATATGTGCATCACAAAATCGGAAAGCGTAATATGATATATGTACGTATTTTATGAGCTTAAATACTTATTATAAGCAGATATTCGGACACAATTAAGATTTCTATTGTTTCGATTGAATTTATGGTTTGATATCTAAAAAAGTTTCATTTAAAGTCAAACCTAAAATATGAAATCTCTCTCTCCCTCTCTCTCTTGGAAAGACAGTTGAATGATTTTTAAATGTTAAAAGTTTTCGTATTAAATGCAAAGTTTAAAATGAAGATGAATGTATAATTTTTTAGCTTGTATTGTTTTAAAGTTTAAACTATTTACGAGTTTTTATTAAATTGACAAGATTTTTTAATAAAAATATCGAAACTTTTTAAATCATATTCAACGCAATATAATACATTATATTCTATAAACGTTGAGTACTTAGTTCGAAATTTGAATAGTTAATAATGCATATATGCATCGAAACATATCTATATAATGATGTCGGTCTGTTAAAATTACCTGCAGATTCTCAATTTTCCATCCAAATCGGCTATAAAAAAATTTTTCTAAGATTTTAAAACGTTCATCATCAGTTTCTAATGTTTTTCAATTTTGAAAAGTTAATTACATAATTGCTTTTTTCTTCTAAATCCAAAGGAGATCGGATAATTTTCCTTAGAGGAAAAAAATTAAAGATAATTACAAAGAGGAAAAAATAAAAGATTTTAAAATTTTCTTTATACACGCCGTACCACGAAGTTGATTAATTTTAACTAAGTGGGTTTATAGAAAAATTGAATAAAAATTCTTTCTACTAAAAATGATTTATTCTATTGATTTTAGTAAAATAAATAATAAAACTGAAAAAATTATTCCAGAAATAGCAAAATTACAACGTTAAATCTTAATGTGGACACTTGGAGCAGTATTTTAACTTAAAATATTGTGAAATTGCAAAATAACCCACTTTTTTAAGAATATACTTAAATGGAAAATGAAAAACTAACATGATATTCATTTTAATGATATACAGAGAAGTATCATAAATTTAAATCGAAAAATAATAAAAAATTATGTTATTGTTGATTAAATCGATTCAGATAATTTAAGAATAAAATTCTATTCCATGAATTATCATAATTAATTCTAATAAATAGCGCTGTTTATCATTTCAGATCGGGTTTTACACTTGTTTATAGCATTTGCATATTTATTTCAACCTTTTGCAAAATGATTTAAAGCTTTTACAAAATGATCTATACCTTTTGCAAATATATTTAAACCTTCTACAAATATATTTAAATAAATTGATTTCAACTTTTTTCAAATTTATTTAAACTATGTGCAAAACAAATCGATCAATGGAAAAGCAACTCTTTATAATGCACGAGTTTGCTCGTCTGTTCCCCTGCGACTTTGGGTATTAAATTTACACCATGTTATATAGCATTTGCATGTTTATTTCAACCTTTTGCAAATTTATTTAACCCAATCGGGGGGTTACCCCTTGGGTTACAAAACCCTTTACAAATATATTTAAATTATATAATAAACAGTCGATCAGTGGAAAAGCAACACCTTATAATGCACGAGTTTGTTCGTCTTTATCCTACTGAGACTTTAAATATTAAATTTAAACCATGTTATATATATATATATAACATGAGTGGTAGTGATTCAAGTTCTCCGAACTATTCCGTTGCTTGACGCAGAATTGGTGGAAGCGTGGAAAGTATGAGGTTGTTTCTATGGAAAAAGAAACTGTTTGTCAAATTGTGTGAAGAAGCTTTTTCTGTAAAGGAGGCGGCGTCAAAATCAAATATAAAATGGAATACGGGGAAAGGAGGAAGCGTGGAAAGTATGAGGTTGTTTCTATGAAAAAAGAAACTGTTTGTCAAATTGTGTGAAAAAGCTTTTTCTGTAAAGGAGGCGGCGTCAAAATCAAATATAAAATGGAATACGGGGAAAGCATAAATAGAAAGTACAGAAGGAATAATTTTGAGGTGCTAAATAATTGGACCACGAAGGAATAGATCAAAACTACTTAATCTCGATATCCTTCGCCTAACAGAAGCAGCAGCAGTTGAGAAAGAGCCTGGAATTATTCTTATGAAAATCAAAGAGAAGCTCCTTGAACACGACATTGAGTTAATTATGTCTTCCATAAGAAATGCATTACGCGATTTAAAAATTACGCTTAAAAATCATCAGTAGAGATAGACAGAATGAATAGCAAGTCAACTATTCTGATCAAAAGGCAGTATGCAGTGAGCTTCAATCAATTAGCCCTTGTAAACCGGGAACATTTTATATACTAAGCCGTCAGGAGGAACATCAGTTACTGGAAGTCATCGCACTCAGTTTATCTAGTATTACTTCCCAGGATTGTGCCAATTATGTTATAGACATGTTTCTTTTGTTATCAGCCGCAGCTACTAGCCAACCAATTGCACTAAATTTAATGCATATAATAATATATATTTTTCTCATTAAAAAATAATTAAAATTGTATATCAATATTATACTCGTTTATTTACTACTCTTTCTCACCGTTTTGTTAAAGTATTCGTAGCCGAAAGTTTGAATATACGTGCAAAAGGTTTAAATCAATTTGCATAAGGTTTAAATAAATTTGCAAAATGTTTAAATAACTTCCCTCAAAGTTTAAATATATTTGCAAAAAGATTAAATCAATTTGCAAAAGGTCGAAATAAATTTGCGAATGCTATAAACCTTCAAATATAGCGATTTTATTTATTCACTAACATAAAAGTTATAATTTATATTTTTATATGATATTGAAATATTAGAAGAAATAATTTTTTTGGAAATAAAAAATCTCATAACATTTGTTTGAGATTTGTTTGAGAAATGAAAAATAATAGTGTAATTTCCTACAATAAACAGTTCACAAATAATGTTCGCGAGCAGGTAACTGTCGCGCTGATATTAGAATGATTATAGCAATATTGAAGTAATAATAAGTGATTTTTTTATTTACTTTTATTTTCTTCTCTATCTTCTCTCTTAGTGATCTATCTCATTCCTTATGGTAGGATTCTTTCCATCTATACACTTTCTAATCCACTTCTCACTTCATCCCTCATTTTTCTATAGATAAAACCAATGAATAATTCCTCTATTCTCTTTCATTGGTATTTACTTTCACTAATAAACTTATAATTTATTTGATTAAAAAAATTAATAAAATATTGTAATTTGTTTTAATATTTATTGTACAAAAATATCAGTTACTTATATCGATATTTTATATAAAATGTTGGATATATTTTAATATAATTAATTATCAATGTTTTAATCGTGTGTCTTTGTTTTTATTTTCTTCTTCTAGGAAACAAAGCATGGGCGAATGCACTGCAGCTTCGAATCTCCATATCAATAAAACATTTAATTCTTCTCCCGATTCTACAGATTATAAATTGCATCAACTTAAAGTAATTGGTTACGCAATTATTGGTTCGGTGATCGTAGGATTAGGAATTCTTGGAAATGTCATCAATCTAATTGTATTAACGCGACCAAACTTGAAGGGAGTTACATTTGTTTATCTTACGTGGTTAGCCACGTCTGATCTCGTATCTTTGTTAGTAGGAATACCTTCTCTGTTACGACTTCACGGAATTCAACCAAGAAGTTACGCAGCAGCAATTTATTACGCTCATCTCGATATAGCCATAGTTAACAGTTTTATGGCAACCAGTGTCTTCCTTGTAGTCGCCCTTACAGTCGATAGATATTTTTCTGTGTGTCTTCCAACTCGTTTCAAAGAGGTGCATACGACTAGAATCGCCAGGCATTGTATTCTGGCTGCCTATGTCGTACCTTTCTTTTTATATTTACCTATATGTTTCCAAAAAGAGACGGTAATATCTGAAAATCATTCGAATTATACGGAATACATAGCTTGTGAGCATCAAACGGTAACTAATCATCCGGCTTTTAAAGTTTATCTTTATGTTAAAGAAATCATTGTCAGATTAGGACCGGTAGTCATTCTTGCTCTTCTTAACACTGCAATCATCATTACGTTCCGAAAGACTGTTAAAAAGAAAAAAATCCTTTTGAGATCTTCACTTATTGGAACTAATCAGCTAAGAGAAGGAAATAAGAAATTCCGTGAAGAAAAACGTCTAGTTGCTTTGTTAGGTGGAATAAGTATTCTTTTCTTCATTTGCATGACACCTGCAGCAGTATTAACTCTACTGAATAGTGATGAGAAAGAGAGAAACTTCGGTTTTCAGACATTTCGCGCTGTGGCTAATGTCTTGGAACTAGCTAATTACGCAATGAATTTTTATGTTTATTGTCTCTGCAGTTCTGAAATAAGAAGAACATTTCTCAGGCTCTTTATATGTAGAAGACTACCAAAAAATACACATAATTTCAGCAACAAACTTTCATTCGAAAGCAGCACTAGAGTATAACATAAAGTACAATCAATGTTAAATATTAAAATAATTAATATTTTATTAACACAGAATGAAACAGAGAACATTTTTATTAAAAAAGCAGAATAATAATAATAATAAATAATAATATTTTTAAAAACTTTTAAATTTAAATAAAAGTTAAAAATTTGCGAATTTATTTTAAAAAAATATATTGATCAATAATAGAAATATTTTGAAATAATTTGTTTCCAAACGATAAGATTTTCTTTGTATACAAAACATAGGCTACATATAGTAAATAAATAGATAATATTATCGAATTATATGTTCTTTAGATCATAATACATCGACAATAAAGTAAAAGTGTCAAAGAATTTGCTCAATAAATGTTAAGAAATTTATCATGAAGGCAGATCAATCTCAAAATAATAAATTAGATGATCATGTAATGATCAAAATTGTTTTAATGAAGAAAATATTAAATTAAATATAGCTTATTAGATAAGAAGTTTTTAAGTACAAGACAATAGAGGGAATTTTTTTTGTTGACTTCTTTTTCTAAATATTAAAAATCTACTGTAATAACATACTATGTCAAAATAAACTGTTAAAATAAAAATATTATATGGCTACATGTTTTTCCCCTTCTCTTATCTGTAAGTAGATGTGCTATTTTACATAAAGTTGTCAAAATCTTCTTACAATACGACAATAATATGTCACAAAATAAATTTTTCTGTAGATGATAGTCGTAGCTGAATTTATAAAAGTATAAAATACTGTAAAATCTTTGATGATAGTATCAAAAATCATATAAAAGTAGGCAAATAGCTTTAAGGAACATTTATCATTTACTGCATAAAATTGTATTCTAGCAGATGTATTGCACATTAATGGATCTTTAAATGGAAATGATTGATTTCAAGGAAAATGTATATATTCGATAACCTATGTAAAAATTCATCAACAAAATTTAAATGAATATTTTAAAATTTTATGTGAATAATAAGCATTGTATATATATAAATTAATATAAACTATTGAAAATTATTTTAATAGATATACAAAGAAATAAGAAAACTGACATAGCTGCATAAGTAGGCCCAGCAGCTTAATAAATGACATCAAGAGGCATCGCACTGATTATAAGCTAAGAAGTAGTCACAGAATGTCTCAGAACAAGAATCATTGCGGTCTAAATTCAACTCTTTGTAACTTTCATTCTACATTATATACTATTAATCTGAAATCTAATATTCAAGAGCAAACGCTTCTACAGATTGCATTGTTCAGCTAATTTCCGATTAAATTTTGAATACCACATAGGCGTTTTTGGATTATTTAAAATTTCCTGAAAATTTTAGCGCAGTCAGATCAAATAAAGGGAGATATACGATTCAATCTCCGTAAACACTCTACATGTTGCATTATTCAACCATTTTGGACCAAATTTAGAATATGGTTCATTTGAAGTTATCTGAAAATATCGATCCAGTTTGTCTAAAATGAAGAGATGTAAAGGAGGGCAATTCTCTTTTCTGCAAATATCTCTACAGATCACATGGTTAAAATGATTTTATTCGAATTTGCAATATTGTATATATGTTCCGTTATTTATGACATTCTAAAAATTTTAGAACGGTAGGGCCAAAATAACAGAAATTGGGAGTTCTTTCAATGTGAACTTATATATAGATCGCACAACTCAAATGATTTCTACCAAATTTAGCATTTAATTAACTGTGTTAATATTGATTTTGTTACATAATATTCTTTAAGAATTTCGTTCAATCGGACTAAAAATAAAAATCGTATTTAATGATATGTTAGAGTATTTTTAGTTAGCGCCTTTCTCAGCGTAACATCTTTCATTTACTATCAAAAAAATGAATGATAGTTAAACGAAAACATTTATCACGTAAAAAATAATCAAAATGTAGCAGTAAGAAATAAAGATATTTGCAACATTTAGAAATAGCTACCTGGTTTGTATTCTAAGAAAATTAGCAATAATCCTCAACCAAATAGCCAATTTTAAACATTCTAGTTTCTTAGTAGAATACTCTTGGTAATATTTGTCGCAAATTTAAAAATAATGTAAAAATATATGTGTATATATAAATGAAGTAAAATCAGATTCTAGCAATAATCCTCAACCAAATAGCCAATTTTAAATATTCTAGTTTCTTAGTAGAATACTCTTGGTAATATTTGTCACAAATTTAAAAATAATGTAAAAATATATGTGTATATATAAATGAAGTAAAATCAGATTCAATCACCACCTAATTAAAAAAAAAAAACATTGTCTTATTTGGATTTTAATTTTAAGAAATATCATTTTCTATTTTAAATGAATTTTTTTATACGATGATTTTAGACAGGCAAAAATGGAATTGAATTTAACAAAATTGTATTTTCGTGAAAATTTTTTGGATAATCAAATAAAAGAATCGTTTTATTTGATTGAACAATATTCTCGAATCGTCTGATTGCCTAAATACTCTTCTAGTTGATTTGGACGTACTCTCTTTAGTAAAAACCTACCCAGTTTCGTCTTAATTCCGAATATTCTATATTTCGTGATATTTCATAAAAGTCATCAATAATTTGAAAACAGTTTTGAACATTTTCTAATAAAAAATATAAAAATGATGCTTAGCTCTATTTTTAATCAAAAAATATAAATATAGAATTATCAGTTGAATTAATTTATATTAATAATTATTTATATTTTATATTATATAAGATTGTTTGAGTTTAAATTCAGAAAATTTCTATCAGTGCGACAGGAAGAAATCTCAAGGATAGATTGAAGGAACACGAGACCTATATTAAGAAAGGGCTCCTAACTACGGCATTATTGAGAAGAGCATATGAATACGAAATTAAAATAAATTGGGACAGAGCAAAAGTAATAAAAACAGTAAACGATATAAAAGAATTAGCAATGACAGAAGAAGTTAAAATATTTGAAGGCAGTAAAGGAGGAAATATAATAAACGAAAGGCAGTCGATAGATCTCCCGTGCCCCTGGAAATATGCTTTGAGGCATAACTCAAGGCAGAAGCAGAATAACGAAAAATAGAAGATAAAAACAGAGATGGTTAATAATATTAACCCCTCGAATGATTATACCTTTCTTAGGTTTTTGAAGAAAGAAAAAAAAAAAATCTTATATAAGAACTCTTAATTTTAAAAACCTTTAATTTAAATTCTGTTAGGTTTTTGAAGAAAGAAAAAAAAAATCTTATATAAGAACTCTTAATTTTAAAAACCTTTAATTTAAATTCTGTTAAAAAAAAAAATTATATAAAGAAATCTAAATTTGTAATTATATGTATATATGTTTATTATTTATCTATTTATTTAAATTTATGGTTAGCCTAACGTCATAAATTTGTTTTGAATTTTAAATAGTAAAGAATTCATATGTTCTAAAACGAGTTCTCAGGTGTTGGCCAGCCTGTGATGGGCTCTACAAGTGGCCGCCGCCAGACAATATATCCCTTGTGCGATATGGCGGCATAACCCAACCAACCAACCGAGGTCCATGAGGATATGGCGGCATAATCTAATTAACTTAACCTAAAACGAGTTCTAAGTTCTAGAATAAAACTGTAATCGAATGTTAAAGCTGATGAGGGCAAACTGTAGCTGAAAACTTTTCTTAAAATAAAGTTTTTTGTGTTAAAAAGTGGCCTGCTTGAGTGTGCTAGTATTAAGCTTCCTTTTCATTGAATATACAGCATATAGTGCCTAAATAAAAGTACACAATAATCCAATTAAGTAAGATAAATCATTTATTCAGAAACGTTTTTGGCTATCCACCTCAGTTGAGCTATGTGGATAACTGAAAATGTTTTTGAATAAACGATTTATCTTACTTAATTGACTTATTGTACATATAGTGCCATATAAACTCACTACTATAATAATAATCCTACTGTTTTGTTATCACAGGAAGAGTAAAATTTCTATTTAACCCTGAGAATACTGAACAATTAGACATTCACTTTGTAAAATGAATTCTTATGATTACAGTTGTGGCCATAATTATTATTCTCTAAAAAAATTAAATTTCTGTCTTATTATTAGTTTGATATAAAACTGTCTAAGTATATACATTGGACATATGGTATTGAATTGAATTTTTTGAATGTAATATTTTTAATTCATGTTTCTATAACTCTAAATTACTTTGATATATTACTTTTATTAAAAAAATTAGTAAACTTACTAATAAAAGGCAATTTTAATAGCTTTTTTTTGGAATGTTTTCATGAGTCTTTTCTTATTTTGTTTGAAATTACATAAAATCAAAAGTTAATCATTATTTCATTGATTATCTTAAATATTTTTGAATGTATGTTTGTGTCTAATAATTTTCTAAACAGTTAAAGTTATAATCACTAAAATTGGCATGATTTGTTCCCTTAAACTTAATTTAAATAACAGGACTCTTCAATATTTTTTTATAACATACAGATAGTTCTTGGTTTACAAGTTCCCAGATTTGTAAGTTTTTCAAATATAAAAAAATTATGATTTAAGAAAAGGAGAAAGCTTATAGAAATACGTTAAGCTTATAGCTTACCTTGTTAAACGAAATACAGTCGAAGCCGGTTATTTTTTATTTTATTTTTTTGCATATTTTACGCCCCTTTGCAATCAGGGAGATTACTAAGGGGACGGTGCCAGTTCCAACCACGTGCTGAACCCACACCTGTGGAGGGGGCCGGATGGTGAAGGACGGAGATCACCGGCCGGGCCCAGTACCCCGAAAAAATCCGAGACCAGACCCGGGACGCGAATCCGGGTCCTCCAATGTAGCACGCCAATGCGTTACGACTCGGCCATCCGGCCGCCCGAAGCCGGTTATTAGGGAGTTAACAATAAGGGAAATCCGGATATAAGGAACAAAAGCCTCCGATCACGGGGAAAAAAACCTATGTTTTGTGTGTATTTTTCGTCGGATATAGTCGATTCGGAAATAATGGAAAATTCGGGTATAGGGGGACAATTTTTCAATTTTATTGTATTCTCCCTTCTGATGACTTACTTTTCATCCTGCTTTACCTCGGCCGCCATCAGTGTAATTTATTTAAAAATAACAAAAGCATCAGTAATCGTTAAAAAGTTCGATCCTCGTTATTTCTCCGATAGTCAAACTTTTTTGTCATTATTAATAAAGTGAAAATTAAAGAATACAAATTAAAATAAAATTGTAGTTTCTCTAAAAAGAAAAAAATCCGTAGGTGGCATTGTATCTTAAAAAGGGCGCCACCTAATAATTTGTTTTGTAAGTTCGTAGAAGTTTTAGAGTTCTACTCCAAGTTTATGAGAATAAATGGCAAGATTTTCTCTCATTTATATGAAAGAAGAAAATCTAGTTTTAATTATTTCTGATTTTATCTATACCGTAAATACAAGGTCTATAATCGGTATTCAAATAATCGATATTCGGTTAAAACCGAAATAACGGCAAGATTCTGCTTTTCACGGAATCCGAGGATTTTCCACAATAGTTTTAATCATATTACTAGTAGTAAATCGGTATATAAGTCAATCGCGAAAACAGAACTGATAAGTAGCTATATGAAAAAGTACTTATCACAACGAAGTATCAATACCTGTGCGGCGACGCCATCTTGAAATAACAATGTCTTACGCGACACTTTCATTATGTAAAATTGCACTATATAGAAGCGCAATTTCGTTATATGAATTCTTGTTATGGGAGAGCACGTTAGACAGGAGTTTACTGTAATACATCTTGAAGATGTTGCGCATGAATTATAGTCGAACTCCTTGGCAAGAACACCTCCAAGATGATGTAATTATACATCTTGAGGCAAATATATATTATATATTATTGCATATATAATATATAAATCCATAAATTGCATAAGTAACTTATACGCGATCTATCGCGGCGCGAGCGCCGTCGGTTGCGCCTATCTTTGATTCGCCCGAGACGTCATAGATTCACCGTCGAATCAGAGGCATGCTATGGCTCTTCTGGAATCTTGCCTTCTGTATTTTAGCATAAAATCATAACCCACATAATCGTAAGAATAATTCCCGGCGTATTGCGTTTAAAACAAGGTATAAAAACCATGGTACTTGAAGTTTTCTCGTTTAATATGGCAGCGGTTACATGGCTCTTTTATCAATTCTGAGGTAAAGTTTCCGAAATATCTTCTAATCGGTGCCTCTTTCGTCCATGATTCTATTATAATTTTTGACCAGTTTCATTTAATATCGAATGGAATCGCATTTGGCAATTCCGTGAAAAGAGAATCCAGCCGAAACCCTAGTTGGAAAACTCTTCAATGTTTACTTTGCCCTCCCGATGACGTGCCAATGTGTTTGCATTCGGATATGAGGGACATTGCTTATAAGGGACAAAAATTGTAGGTTCTATCGATTCCCTTATAACCGGCTTCGATCGTATATTTTTTATATAAAAATACAGTGGTATCGTTTCCAAAAGAGTGACTTCTTGCGTGTGAGAGTTTGGATTTTACGTTTCTAACTATTAATTATTTGGGAAACTATCAAATAATTTAAAGAACTTTATTTGCAGTAAATTTACGCATTTTATTAATAGGCTTTAATTTATATTGGATATCTGACAATTTTGGGTGGTTTCAATGTGACAATTAAATTTTAC
Source organism: Olivierus martensii (assembly GCA_000484575.1). NCBI lineage: Eukaryota > Metazoa > Arthropoda > Arachnida > Scorpiones > Buthidae > Olivierus > Olivierus martensii. The sequence goes on from AYEL01046472.1 coordinate 17,431, forward strand.
TGAATTACGATGGACATTTCCATAATTTTCATGATTCACAAGAAAAATTCATATGAGTGAATTATATGCAGCATCATTTCATGGTTTCGTTTTATTATAATAAATATTATTTTATAGATCTTTAATTACTATTTTAATATATATTTATTTTTGTTACTATCATTGACTTGTGCTAAACAATTTATTTTACTACTGTTGTGTTTTTGAATACACATTAAACACTTTGAAAACTTTACAAAATCTTTTATTTTTGAATATTTGTAATCATGGATATAAAATACATATATGTAGATTTTTTTTCTTTATTTCAGAAGATAACGACAGAAAATACATGTACAATATTTAAAAAAATAGAACTGTTGAATATGTTCATTAGAAAGATGGAGTTAAAATGATATTCATGAGTAAATATCTGTAATGAAAATTATAAATGTTCATTAGAAATATATACATTTTACTTAATTGAGTAATTAATTAAATCAATACAAAAAAATTACATATTTCGAATTAAGCATTCCTAGCGACTTCTAAGCATCTTGCATTCGAAGTATCCTGAAAATGAAGTACAATTCATTAATTTTCAACGTTAATATATATATGTCAAGTTTAAAGATGTGTATACTCACAAAGCTAACTGGGTAGATTTTCAAGCATTTAGCAAAAGTCGGTCGAAATAATTCCGCCTAATAAAATAAGTATTTGTTATTCTACAAGAGGAATGTATTCTATAACATTTTTATCTTATAGCATATTTTGTTTACAGAAAAAATGGACATTAAGCATACCTCATCTTCGCTCATAGTGCAAAAATAGTTCAAGAGATCTGCAGCTGAATCTTTCTCAACACATTTTACGAATAACGAAACCTTTATGAGATTTAGATATATTAAAATTTTATTAATTGAATACAGAATTAAACTTATTCAACTGCTGTAGTGTATAATAAAGTACAATACTTACATTTTGTATTTGTTTGCTGGTCATTTGCTCTTCCATGCAGTTCCAGTAGAGTTCTTGAGCTCGTTCAGACAGTGCTAAAGATTTTTAAAAAAGTCTTTAATTCCATTAAAGTATGCTAAAATAATTAAAAGTCTTACCACAGAATCGTAAAGGATTGGAAAAGGCAGTAGCGAATATTGCTCCGAGTAGAAACAGAACGAGCATGGTCTTCATTTTAAATTAGGCAAGGACGAGAAGTAGCAATTAAGAGAAATCAAACTCAGAATGATAATCTTAACCAAACGTCGCCCATTTTATATAAAAAGTTACTGACAAAATTAGGTTAAAAATATTGTTGAGAATGACGTTGAATGGAAAGGGATATCAACAGTCACTGTTTTGCCCTAATAACCTTGATCTTATATTCCAGTGATGTTTCTTTAACTTTCTTTTTTACCCTTATCTATATAAATGTTTATCTAAAAAGTAACATAAAAAATAGAACGAGTGGGATAAAAAATAAATGGATCAGTATTTTTTTTTAAATCATCGTTTCAAAATAAATATAACACTCCCTATCTTAAATCTAAACACTTGTATAATTTAAACAACATATATCAGGTCATCCCAAAAGTAATATCGTTTTTAGCATTATGTTTTGAATGCATATAAAATGTAAATCACTTACTGATTTAATTAATCAAGTATATATAAATCAATAACACTCTTCCAACGTGAGTTTTAAAAGAATTCATGTTTAGACAAACTCAGACATGTTTAAACAAATTCAGTATAAAAAACGTCATTTTGTTCGATGATCTGATATTATTTACTTTCTATTAAATGCAGACTAATAGCACTGTTATTTACCAAACAAAACAATAGTCAATGTTAACTTTATGGAAAAATTAATAAACGAATTTCTGTTAATTTAAGATTGAAGAATAATATAATTTTGGGAATTAATTTTAAACTCTAGTAACGTATTAAATTTACTTCTATAAGTACAAAATTTTACAAACGACCATAAAATAAAATATGCTACAAAACAGCAAATATAAGAAAAAAGCTGAGAAATTAGAATATTCTGTTAGAATGCAGAAAATGCTGCTTGAATAATGTTATTTCACAGTATATTTTTAATTTGTGAATAAATATAGCTACCTTTATACTGCAACAAATATCCAATTTTTTCAATACTTTAAATTTTTATATATATATTATAAAATTATATTATATATACAGTAATATCCCGACTTATGTAAATTCGGAGATACGTAACTTCTCATCCTTCCCCTCTCCCAAGTCGGCCGGATGGTCGCGTGGTAAAGCTGTAGCTTACTAGCCTGGAGGATCCAAGTTCAAATCCGGATCCCACACTTCCAGTTTTTCAGGAAGGGTCCGGTTGAGTCCAGCCTTTGATGAGCTCTATAAGTGTCTGCCAAATATATCTTTCGTATGATATGGCGGCATAACCTACCTAACCGCTCTCCCATTCCCGTACCTACACGGGAATGGGAGGACTTGCATGTCACGATACGGGACGCATTTATCGTGACATGCAAATCCGCGCTTGTGCTAGCTTGTACCGACGTGTGTCATGTGCAGACGTATCAACGAGTCGATCGGTAAGAACTTTTTAAACGCGGTACAATACATAATTACAATACAATATGACTGGGTTTTTAACAGAAATTCTACCATCTGCTATGAAATCAGAAACATCAAATTAGTGGACTGAGAAACAAAAGTAATGTGCTCTCTGGCTGCTATAGTTTTTGTTGGCAAATAAAAATAAATAACTTTCATTCCCAGATTATGCTTAAGGGAGTAGTTCATCTATAGAAAAGTTCATTTTTTTATCTATCAATAATAATGAAGTATAAAAATTCTTTAACATTTATAAGATATAAATAACTTCATTATTATTATAATTTGTTTGATTTTAAAGATTATATTTTCATTGCTTTAGATAAATAAATCATTGTTTAATCATTAACATTAAACACTAAACTGATTTTGTTGGCCTTAATTTTATCAACATCAAATTTCATTGCTGAGAATGGAATTCCTGTTTTTAACATTATGTATATGGGAAATCGATTCTTGGTTTAGTAATGCTTACTTAAAGCATACTTCAGGAATGAATTAATTTGTACAGTCAAGACCTATCTGTATATGTTAAAAATATTGAGATTGTCATTATTAACAAAGTTTATAATTTAGTCAATAGTTGCACAATATATCATATTCTTTGATAAAAAAAAATATATATATTCTAGTAGCTTCATTTAAATATCTGAACTAGGCCCTATTCAATGTTTTAGAATGCATAATTTATTTTTCTGCATTTGTACTCTAAAAATAGTTTTGTAAAGTGTGTCCAAATGAAAAGGTAAATATACTTTGCAGTTCAGTTACAAAAGGCCAAATTTGAAAGTAATTGCCCCATGCTTGAAATCAACTATCCCATTAATTAGGAAGGAAGTGGATTTTCTGCTTATAGAATTCATTTGACTGGAATTGCAATTCTAGCCCATCACTGCTCCATCACTTCTTTTTCAATGGACCAATCAAATGGAAGTTGCATGATGATAAATCAGGATTGTAAACAGGAAACTCCAGTATTTCCCATTTGAGTTTATGAAGTAATGACTTCATTTCATGTTATATGTATAGGCATACATTGTCATGCAGAAGGACTATTCCATTGCTCAACAATTTTGTTCACTTCTGTATGATGGTGACTCAAAGACATTGATCATTATATATGATCTTGCAATCTTAACAAGCTCATCCATAATGGCTGTGAGCTGTATCATGATTAAGAACATTTACTTGACTAGGGCATGCATCATCCTCCAAACTTTCATGATCCATCTTCAAACTGAATCTGCCATTTATGCATAGTTTTGTGTGAATAATAATCATCCCATAAGCTGTAGACAATCAACAGTGAATTTCAACCTGGTTGCATCCTTTAATTGAGAAAACATATCACTGCACACTGGTCTTGTGTTGAAGAATTTGTAATCACAGATGTCATTATTTTTCAACTAGATGAAAAATAAACATTCTGCCTACATTTTTGACTGTTCTGTTTAAATACTATGTGATGGTCCTTCTGGTGCAATGTGGGTGTGACATTCATTAATAACTGCCTTTTGCATATGCATAAAAAAATTTTGCCTCTTGCTTAGTCTTCATTTTATTGCACTCAATACCATTTCATTCAGATACACCTTGTAAATTATTATTGAATATAATCTTGTGTTAGTGCCGTTAATTAAAATAAAACATTACTCCATTTGACAGATCAGTATTTCGTATCCTCTTTATCAATTGCAATAAACTCTTATAAACCATAATAAGAAAAACATACTACAAATATGCAGTACCAAATTTCTGGAATATCATTGAAAAAATATTAACTAGAATTAATTTATGGCTATTTTTTGTGTCTTGTTCTGATTGGTTTTATAAATTCTTCTGTTGTTCTTATATTATTTACTCACAAATACTATTTATTCCATTTAGGTAAATTATTTGTGAAAAATATATTTTAGCTATAGTATTAT
>AYEL01046494.1:0-58597 GCA_000484575.1 Olivierus martensii
TCAAAAAAATCGGTGACCCGAATGTCTGAACCTCCCCTTGTCAGTATTTAATGTGCCATATATATAGATGTTCAATTTAAAATATGTGCTCACTATTAAAGTTTATAGATTATATGTTTACTTTGTCAGAAATAAGAAACTGATGATGATTATTTTAACTGAATTCTTTGTTATACTTAACTGCATCTATTTGCTACTCCATTTTCCAGATCATTGAACCATAATCTGGTTTTACATAAGAATATTTTCATTAACTCGGCAAAAATTTCACTGAATTTCACAATGTAAATCGACATTACATAATCCCGCTTCACATTGACTCATAATTTTTTCTCATAGAAAATTTAATAAAAATTCGTATTGTAGACTCAATCATGGCAAGTATATCGACAGTAGATTGTTTCGAGTTTAGTTTTATGTAAAACAGTTTTTCTCACTCTATAATAATGATGATATTAAAAGTAAGTTACAATATCAAAAAGTTTTAATTTAAATATAGGCCCGAGTAAAATTTAAAATCAAAATAAGTAAAACCATAATAATATTATAGTAAATATTTCAATTTATTTTAAAATGATAAAATTTATGATAAATATTGTATATATAGGTCCTACATTTTTTTAATGAATTATAATATATTAGTGAAAATAAATCCTAGCCCAATTACTTCATTTTTATTTAATTTATTGAATGAATAGGAAGATACTCAAAAACAGATACTTGAATAAAAATCCTTTATTAGATATCTGTTGATATACATTGTGCCCCAAAAGTAGATTGTTACTAAATATGGTTTTATAATATAAGAATAGGACACATAAATGTAATGAGGTTTGCGTATCTCTGGATTATTTGAGCGATACTTTTCACCAAATTAAAACACTTTAAACACACAAAGCCACACTTCCGGTGTTAATGTTATAATCCTGCAATATGTTAATGTCGTTTCGATGGGGATGTATTGAACGTCTCCTGCCATTTTTTATTCACTGCTTCAATATTCCAATACGTCTGCAGGGCGGCCGGATGGCCGAATGGTAACGCGTTGGCGTGCCACGCAGGAGAATCGGGGTTCGCATCCTGGGTGTGGCAAATCTCCTGAAAAGATTTTCGGGGTGCTGGCCCGGCCCGGCGATCCCTGTTCTTCACCATCCGGCCCCCTCCATAGGTGTGAATGCCCATGGAGGGGGTCGTGGTGGGAACTGGCCTCGCTCCTAAGTAATCTTCCTGATTGGAAAGGGCGTAAAAATGCAAAAAATAAAAAAATATGTCTGCAGGAACCACTTTCTCTATTCCTCAATCGGATTACCAGCTATAGCATCTCAGCTCCTAAAAAAGAGAAAGGTAGTTTTCAGTAACACAGCCACAATTGTACCCCCTATTATTAATATCTATTTGTTCAGTATTTCATGTAATTATTATTTATACAAGCGATTCGATTGGTATAAATCAAATCATAATCAATAAAATATATATAATATATAATTTAAAATGTTTTTGAGTTACAGTTAATTCAAACAACATTCAATATTTCTTAAATTTTTTTAATTGCATCCCCTTATTAAATTTCTGGCTGCATCACTGCTACTATTCCTCTACTTTTGTGATACCCTGTATGTTGAAAAAAATAAATAAACACAGTTTATCTATATTTTTTCGATACTTAAATTTTACATTTTTATATTAATAGCAATTATAATCTGTAATTATTGTATTCTAAACAATTATTGTTTAGAATACAATAATTTAGATAAATCAATTATTGATTTACCGAGATAAATTCAAAGTCTTGGTTATAGGAGCATCCATAAACTACATCACGTTGTTAGGGGAGAGAGGGGGTAATAGATTTGTGAAGATAAATGACTTAGTTAACGTCTTTTTATATCAGGGGCGGGCAAACCACGGGCCGCATGCGGCCCCGTAGTTAATAGCCATAATGCCAAAAATTTTATCGATAAATAAAATAAATGAAAAAAATATCAAATCTTTCCATATCTCAGCAATATAGTTGTATGTAATTTCTAAGAAAGTAATAAATAATAATTCATATGGTAAACTGTAGATGTCACTAGTGTCATATTTCCAAGAATTTTAAAATGCATATTTCTTATAAAAATAGATTTGTTTAAACCGTTAACCAGAATAAAGATCATTGTGTAAGAAATCGGTTGTAAAATACATTCAAAATGAAATAAAATCGTTTTGTCGATTTATCAACTCAATACTTATTTCGTAATTTCACGATATTTGTATTTGATATTTGTGCAATTTCCTAAACAGGTATGTTTTTAATTGTTTTTCAAATTTAAAATAATTAAATTATAACTTTAATATATAATTTAATTATAAGAATTTCAACTCTGCCGAACTTCTCTGAAAACGGCGTTTTACTTTTTTCCGACTGCCGGCATTGTTCAAACCCATGATTCATATAACGGCCAATGAAAGTCTACTAAGAAAATTGGCTTACTTTTAACTTGTCATCCTTTTATGATATCTTAGTCAACAAATTCACCCCTTAGAAAAAGTTTAGGATCTTTCTATTTTGGCTATAAGGGAGGTTCAGACATTCGGGCCACCGATTTTTCTTAAATCGTGCATACTTGTAGTAGTCCTCTAGAACAATACAATGTGCAAACAATAAAGTGCACAACTCAGGCATTGTCGAGAAAATCGAACGAGAAATTTCGTGCTGAATTCATATATACTAGAATTCGAAATCAAAAAGATGGCTTCAGAGCGTAGTTTTATTGTTTTACTTTTGTAATTGTGTGATCGCTGGTTCAATTCTCGGCATTAATTTTTTTATTTTTATTTATTTATTTTATTTTTATTATTTTTTCTTACATTGTTTTATTTAAATACAATTATATTTTTTATTTGTTTTAAATATTATATGTATATACTGATATATACATAATTTTTTTTGTCAACAGATGATGCCACTTTCCAGAATAAATCAAATAGAAATATCACGTTTCTAACATAAGCATTTTACCAATAACTGTTTTTAGTGCAAAACATTATAAGAAGTTTCCATTAAAAGCTAAAATAAAACCTTGCTTATTATGTAACTAAAATAAATTGATGAAAAATATGTGGTAAAGATTCAAAGCATGGAAAAAACAAGAGTAATAAAATAAATAAATACTTTCATTCTGTATGTAATGATGATTTATTCTCTCTATAAAACATAAACTAGTAAAAGTTATTAACATGAATGAATTATAAAATACATCAATACTCTGCTTCAAACTGAGTATTTCTTTCAAACTTTCTTCAAAGTTCCGTTTTTTCCATCTAACACTACTACATCTCCTACAAATGTATATAAAAAAAATTAATATTTAATTGAAAAATGGCAGATCTTTTAGGAAAAACTCACCAGTTCTAACTATTGCCGTTGCACCATGTGCTCCAACTATACAAGGTATGCCAAATTCCCTGGCAACTACAGCTCCTATCAAAATATAGAATACATTACACCCTACTCTATTTTTAATAACTGCATCAAGATTATCAACTACCGTGCGATAATAGTCCGCCAAGTTCTGTTACGATTCCGGATAGCAAGGGAAAATATGGAGTCCAACCAACATCTGTGGAATATGTCACTAGGATTTCTCCTGCCTAAACGGTAACAAAATTAAAATTTCGATGTTAGTTGCTATAAGTTTTGACACGGTACATCACCTGAATGTTTTCGGCTTCTTCAAATTTCGTTAAAACTCTTGCAGTGGCAGTGACTATCCCATGACATATTGGATTACCTGTTGAAGTTTTAGCAATGTATTAAAGCCAGTAAAAATACCAAAATTTCTTATTTAAGAATATTTTACCCTTGATGACCCAGTCGGAATTATTGGATATGTTCGTCTCTTCCTTCTTAATCTACCGTAAATACTGTATTATAGTTACCACACAAGAATTATTCACGCAAAAAATATACGTACAGGTTTCGGAGGTCCACTTGTAATTTCCGGAAATTTAAGGTCGTATATGCTCTTATGCAATTTTCGTCTTCTCAGTGCTCTAGACAAAAAGTAAAATATCTAATTTGAAATATATTCACGCGTCATTTTATTTAAAAAATGACGCGTGGACGCAAGTAGATTTAAAAGAATGCATGCTGTCCGTTTGCCCAACACTGTAGTGGCAAAAGGATATCTTTTTGAATCACTAGTATCATTGATATAATAGTGGTAAAGAAAATATGGATCATTTCCATTTTCTATATATATATATATATAATATATGATGTTTTTGAAGTAATAGAGGCATTGCATACAATTTACACTTTATATAACACTCTCTATGCTTGGCATAAATTTTCATCCCGACAACATCCATATTTTTTCTACTTCATATGTACTGTACGAAAGTCTTTCAATAGATATCAAAATTTCGGAGAAATATTTCTGATATAAAATTCTTTTTTGCACAATAAATAAAACGTCTCTTAAGAAAATTTAATTCAAATATGTAACAAAATTTTCAAAGGGAAAATTCTAAAGGGTATTTATATTTTTCTAAGGCATTTTTTAATTTTATTTTTTAGAAAAATATTACGTCTGCAAGTTTTGGAATTCATAAGTTTATTTTCAAAAGTTGAAAGAATAATTATAAACAATAAGTTAAAAATTTAATTTTTAAAAATTTTGTATGTATGTACAATTATGAGTACATATAAACAAGTAGATATCTAATAGATATTCCATCTACCGATATAAATTTTATAAAACGCAATGGATCGATCTATAACAGTAGTTCTCAACTTTTTTTTCCCCCGGACGACATACATTTGGTTGCTACATTCAGGGGGCCGCAACATGCTAAATCAGCAGTCAGCAACTGATTGGTGTCACGTGAAAAAAAATTCTGACTTCTAAAAAATTATCAACAAAAACTCTTCACTTCTCAATTTGTGAATGATCCGTGTTTTCCAAACTGACGTATAACCAGTAAAATTTTATGAGTACATCAGGAAGTACCTAGAAAATTTGGAAAATTCTAATTTTTTCAGATTAAAAAAGCTTTTTATATCAGAATTATTATTTTTTTGCATGTGGGAGAAGAATTCCGCGCTTTCATTAAATTCATGATTGTGCGGTCCTTATAGATCAGCCATTCTCAACCCGCGGGCCGCAGGTTAAGAATGGCTGATCTATAAGGTAACTGTGGGGCAAACGGGCACCCTATTGATATATTTTAGAACAGTGCTGTCCAATCATAATGAACCCGAGGGCCATAGCCGTGTTTAGTAGAGATATGGAGGGCCGCAATTACAAAAAAGGGGAGGGGCTTCGGTACTCGATACGCTATTGTCTCAACAAACGGAACGCATAAATATAACTGGTTTTTGGAAACCAATTTTATTTCCAGATTAACAAACCTTATTACAAAATTATATTTACCAGATTGCATCCAATAAACATGTTACATGTTAACAAAAAGTTATAAAATAAACAGTTAAAAGATATAAAAAAGTATGTACCTATTTAATGGGATAATAGGGGAGCAGCATTTACAAGGGCTGGATATTTACATCTATTTCTGTTATAGCTATCCGCAGAATATACAAAAGAGAATAATCTCCAAGGCAGGTTCTGAATCGATTCTTAACTATGTTCATGTTAGAAAATGCACTTCCACACTCTAACTGTTGAACTAACCTGTCCACACTGAGCGCGCAAGAGGAAGCGCGTCGCCATCTATCGGGAGGCAAAATTTTTTTTCTTCTCGGATTTTCTTCTCCTTATTAGGTGTTTTCTCTCTTCTATAATCCTATCTTCTTCCAGCGCCATCTATCGGGAGGCAAAATTTTTTTTCTTCTTTCTCGGATTTTCTTCTCCTTATTAGGTGTTTTCTCTCTTCTATAATCCTATCTTCTTCCTGCCATAGGTGGCAATCTTCGTCGTCTGATAAAATTCTTTGTATTTCACGGGACTCGATGCTGGATCCTTTCACTCCATAGGCCACTTCCATACGGACTACGCCATGCTTCGTTGTGCTAGAAACTCTTCGAAAGTCGTATTTGGATCGTCGACGCGCCTGCTTCCACGGCGCATGCGCATTTCTTGCCTACGTCAGCGAGTGCATACAGCGCATGACGAGCGACTTCGCCTAGTTTTCTAGTAGCGTCAGCCGCGATTCTGTCTGCCACGCGTTTCTCACGCCGCAATTCGCGAAGCCTCGAGCAGTATCTATTTTCTTAATAATTAAACGGCGCGTATGCCTGTTTTCGTGCTGCACTGTGCTAAGCGAAGTGTAGCGTGAGACGGGGAGATGGACCGAAAGGAAGGCTTTTTCGTGTCCGCTATTTCTGCGGCGGTAAAAACCTCCTCGAGGAAAAAAGCCCGCACGCACACAGGGCGGAAACCCCTGCCTTTCGGCGGTCGAAATTCCGTAGAAAAGCCGATTCTGGGGGTTAGAAGGAACACTCAATATTCCTAATGGTCCAGAAAAACCTAGCAAAAACCAGATCGCTGAGAGAAGAAACAAAACAAATACCGCATTTCGGTTCTCAGGCTAGATATTGGCATTTCCGTTAGCAAGCAATCCGTTAGTTTCGACGCGATCGTTCAGACGGCGCTGGATGCAGCATGCGACCAGACGTGCTCAGTGTGGGCAGGTTAGTTCAACAGTTACCTAAGCGGTAATCTTGTCATTTAATCACATAAACTTGGAGTATAACTTTAAAATTTCTACGAACTTACATAACAAATTATTAGGTGGCGCTATTTTTAGAGTACAGAGCAATCTGCGGAATTTGTCTTTTTAGAGGAACTACAATTTTAATTTAATTTGTATTCATTAATTTTTAAACTATTAAATAATGATAAAAAAATTTGCGGTCGGGAATAGACAGAGAAAAAAGCAACAAATTGGCTTTTTATAATGTTTTTATTATTTTTAAATAAATTACACTGATGGCCGGCCGAGGTAAAGCAGGATGAAAAGTAGGTCATCACAAGGAAGAGTACAGAAAAATGAAAAATTATCTCTCTTATAACCGAATTTTCCATTATATCCGACGAAAAATACAGACAAAACATAGGTTTTTCGCCGGGACCGGAGTCATTTGTCCCTTATATCCGACTCTCTAATAACCTGCTTCGACTATATATGTAGTTTAAGCTATAAATGACAAAAAACACACGTGTCCTTTTGACGGTTTTGCGCTTTTAAGTTACAAAACTAAAAAATAAATGGCAACAGCACATTTTTTGCATATTTTACGCCCTCTTTCCAATCAGAGAGATTATTAAGGGGGTGGGGCCAGTTCCAACCACGGGCTGCACTCACACCCATGAAGGGGGGCTGGATGGTGAAGGACGGGGATCACCGGGCCGGGCCCAGTACCCCGAAAAAATTCGGGACACGACCGGGTTCTCCGGAGTGGCACGCCGACAGCGTTACTACTCGGCCATCCGGCCACCTAGGCAGGATCACATTAGTGAACACGGCTAACGATGGGAAAGGCTTTTAAGTTTCCAACCTACCAGGCATAACATTTTTGAAACTACGATTAAATATAAAACCCTTATTTACTAAAATCACCTAGGCAGGATCACATTACTGAACACGGCTAACGATGGGAAAGGCTTTTAAGTTTCTAACCTACCAGGCATAACATTTTTGAAACTACGATTAAATATAAAACCCTTATTTACTAAAACATAAATTTTATTTCATGGCGAATTTAAATGAAATCTTGCTCCGCCTGATAATGTTTTTTAAGCTTATTAGAAGTTTCTTTAATATTTCAATGGATTCGTTTGGCGAAAAATAAGCATAAGCTCTATATATAAACAATATATAACATACTTCTAATATGTAGTTGCCAATTTTAATATCTTAAATATTGCTAATTTCCTTAAATGATATCCGTCTGCCCCACAGTTACCTTATACTAGTACACGAATAAAAGAATATAAAAATTCATTGCACCTACTTGGAAATTATATGAGCTGATCTATTCTTCAACAAATCTCCGATTTCTTCTAATGTGATGAAGAAAATGAGGTCAGAATCTGGTATTCTTCCTTCATTCTCCATCAGTTCGCCCAATTTTCTGAATGCTTGCCTGTATACGTCGGTCGATTTAATCAATATCGACTATAAAATCATATTCGAAGAATGAAACATTTAATTATCAAATAAAATTATCAATTTTCGTAAAAATTTAACAGAATTAAAATAACTGGTGCTAAGTTTATATATCGCATCTCTATTATTTATTCTTATCATGTACATGATTTGACAATTTATATAAAATATAATGCTCTTACCTTACTCTTTTCTCTCTGGGTGACAGCTAGACGTGCCCAACCAACTAGCAGTTTCAACAGATATCTATTCAAGAATGAATTAATATGTATATTTAATTTTTTCCGCTTTATTCGATTCTTTATAATATACTATATAATTATCTCGGTAAGATTAACAAACTTAATTTCAGCACAAAAGTTGGAAATTAACGTAACTTTATTGAGATATATATAATTTAACTTTATTATTACTATATTTATTACTAACTTTATAATATTACTAACTTTATAATATAACTTTATTGAGATATATATATAACTTTATTGAGATATATATAACTTTATAATCTCAATAAAGTTACGTTAATTTCCTACTTTTGTGCTGAAATTAAGTTTATTAATCATTAATAGTAGGATGGATTATTATACATATATCTCGGTAAGTTTAGAGTCCAGCGAACCGTAATAAAATAATTTAATATATATTATAATTGATAAAACGCTTTATTTACAACATTCGATTCTTTATAATATACTATATAATTATCTCGGTAAGATTAACAAACTTAATTTCATTAAGCGTTTAAATTACGTATTAGTTAATTAGTTTGGTTTCCGTTCTTTGTGATTTGTCCCAATTAACTGGTGTCCCAATTAAGTGGAATCCACTGTATATGGGTTTCGGGGTGTCAACTGTAAGAAAACTTGCCTTTCTGACTTCATGCTGTCCAAGCTATTCAATTTGTTTTTACGCATACTATTAAATGCCTGTATCTCAGCCTTATTAGTCAATAATGATTGATTTGAGAGAAGACTCACTATTATTTCATATGTTCTATTTGTTAAAGATCATCTACGATTTTAGATAGTACCCCACACTGACTAGTTGTCAAAATCAACCAATATTGTCAACAAATGATTATTTGTAGTCAGTTTATCCTGCAATGTTACATTTTTAAATAAACTTTCTATTGAAGTTAGTCATTCTTTGCTGTTCTTTAATTCAGAAAAGATCTCATTTTTTAATATGTCATAGTTATCATACTAGGCATTCATTTTAGATATTTGTTTTTAAAACTTCTCAATTAACAAGCTATAATTAGATCAAATTTGCTTAAATATGTTATCAATTTCATCAAATATTGTGGTAAGGGATGTTGGTGAATGCTGTTTAAGTGTTTTTCTCATAATGTTCTCTATTATATCATTCATCTCATATAGAAGCTGCATCTTAAAAAAATTATTTTATCAATTAAATAATCAGTCAAGTAACTTACTTTATCAGTCAAGTAATTCATCAATCACTTGACTGGTGCACTCTGTTATGATTTCTGAATATGCTGAAGCTGAAGCAGTAGATTCATTTTTGCAAATTTTACAAATCCATGATGCTTTAGCTGATTTCAACATTCTCCTAATTGTCAAAGCAGTCAGATTATATAAGGAAGAAAAACAAATATAAAGAAATTTTTGAGAAAAGTATTCTATCTTTGTTTTTCTTACAATAACAGTCACATTCAGCACAAGGTAATCAACCAACATCAACATGAAACTGTACCCCTTGTATTCTTTATTAACAATAATATAAACTAAATTTATGAAAAATAAAATTCTATCCTGTAGGATTAAAGATATCTTTTAATGGTTGAATATCATTGCTAAATTTTATGAAAATCTGCTAATTAGTTCAAAAGTTATCAGTGGGAGATACACATGAGACAATGCTCAATCTTATAATCCTCCATTTCATTTGAAAAGTAGCCTAAAATTAGAGATTTATTATTAAATACATTATGATACGCACTGCTGCTTATGAAGTCACATTGAACACCTTATCAGATGCATAATGCAACACACATGAAACCTAACTGATTTGCTATCAATTATGTCCCCATACATTGCTGTGCACATTTTTGTCTGTATTTCAAGAAGAATGAAGATCCTCTATGGGCAAAACAGCTTTCTTTGCTGACAGAATATCCCATTTTTACTTGATCAGTTCGTTTTCAAACAAGTATGAGTTATTTCCAACTATTCACATACTGTTCCAGTTGCTTGCATAGTGTTAAGTTAATGTACAGTTCATTTTGTAACAGTTGAGTGAAAACCACAATTTACCACAGCCATCATGAGCTTAACAGACCTACTAAATTGTATATTTTTACACCATGTTTTATCTTGGAAAAGAAACGTTTCAAGGCCCATGTCTATATGGATTTTTTGCTTTGCTTTCATTAGAGAATCTGTGATTTAAATTTGGCCAGATTTTTTAGGAATACCCAGTATATTACTCAAAGAATAATCAAATATTGACAAAAATAATAATTCTACAAATTCATAAACTGAAGAAAAACAGCACTCTTCGCAGTTGAGTAACAAGAAAACACTTTTATTCACTAACGTTTTCGGCCTAAATGGCCATCATCAGGCTTTACAACTAGTTCTAGTTGTAAAGCCTGATGATGGCCATTTAGGCCGAAAACGTTAGTGAATAAAAGCGTTTTCTTGTTACTCAACTGCGAAGAGTGCTGTTTTTCTTCAGTTTATGAATTTGTAGAATTATTATTTTTGTCAATATTTGATTATTCTTTGAGTAATATACTGGGTATTCCTAAAAAATCTGGCCAAATTTAAATCACAGATTCTCTAATGAAAGCAAAGCAAAAAATCCATATAGACATGGGCCTTGAAACGTTTCTTTTCCAAGATAAAACATGGTGTAAAAATATACAATTTAGTAGGTCTGTTAAGCTCATGATGGCTGTGGTAAATTGTGGTTTTCACTCAACTGTTACAAAATGAACTGTACATTAACTTAACACTATGCAAGCAACTGGAACAGTATGTGAATAGTTGGAAATAACTCATACTTGTTTGAAAACGAACTGATCAAGTAAAAATGGGATATTCTGTCAGCAAAGAAAGCTGTTTTGCCCATAGAGGATCTTCATTCTTCTTGAAATACAGACAAAAATGTGCACAGCAATGTATGGGGACATAATTGATAGCAAATCAGTTAGGTTTCATGTGTGTTGCATTATGCATCTGATAAGGTGTTCAATGTGACTTCATAAGCAGCAGTGCATATCATAATGTATTTAATAATAAATCTCTAATTTTAGGCTACTTTTCAAATGAAATGGAGGATTATAAGATTGAGCATTGTCTCATGTGTATCTCCCACTGATAACTTTTGAACTAATTAGCAGATTTTCATAAAATTTAGCAATGATATTCAACCATTAAAAGATATCTTTAATCCTACAGGATAGAATTTTATTTTTCATAAATTTAGTTTATATTATTGTTAATAAAGAATACAAGGGGTACAGTTTCATGTTGATGTTGGTTGATTACCTTGTGCTGAATGTGACTGTTATTGTAAGAAAAACAAAGATAGAATACTTTTCTCAAAAATTTCTTTATATTTGTTTTTCTTCCTTATATAATCTGACTGCTTTGACAATTAGGAGAATGTTGAAATCAGCTAAAGCATCATGGATTTGTAAAATTTGCAAAAATGAATCTACTGCTTCAGCTTCAGCATATTCAGAAATCATAACAGAGTGCACCAGTCAAGTGATTGATGAATTACTTGACTGATAAAGTAAGTTACTTGACTGATTATTTAATTGATAAAATAATTTTTTTAAGATGCAGCTTCTATATGAGATGAATGATATAATAGAGAACATTATGAGAAAAACACTTAAACAGCATTCACCAACATCCCTTACCACAATATTTGATGAAATTGATAACATATTTAAGCAAATTTGATCTAATTATAGCTTGTTAATTGAGAAGTTTTAAAAACAAATATCTAAAATGAATGCCTAGTATGATAACTATGACATATTAAAAAATGAGATCTTTTCTGAATTAAAGAACAGCAAAGAATGACTAACTTCAATAGAAAGTTTATTTAAAAATGTAACATTGCAGGATAAACTGACTACAAATAATCATTTGTTGACAATATTGGTTGATTTTGACAACTAGTCAGTGTGGGGTACTATCTAAAATCGTAGATGATCTTTAACAAATAGAACATATGAAATAATAGTGAGTCTTCTCTCAAATCAATCATTATTGACTAATAAGGCTGAGATACAGGCATTTAATAGTATGCGTAAAAACAAATTGAATAGCTTGGACAGCATGAAGTCAGAAAGGCAAGTTTTCTTACAGTTGACACCCCGAAACCCATATACAGTGGATTCCACTTAATTGGGACACCAGTTAATTGGGACAAATCACAAAGAACGGAAACCAAACTAATTAACTAATACGTAATTTAAATGCTTAATGGCTGAATCTTATGATATCCTAATGTCTTATCTATACAATTACTAGAACAACTTTCCATTTCAAATAATTTGCATGCAATTGCCAATTACATGGAAGTTCTTATATGGTATTTTGATATACAGTATATAATTGCCTGAATTAAAAACCATTTTAAGAAATATCAACTTATATTCAGAAAAATATGAAAAATAAGATTCTAATATATGGTATGTCTGAAATAAAATTCAACATAGTCTTTCCCAAAACCTTTAATGCAGTATTCAAATTTATTATAAAAATTAACTGTCATCATATTACTTACCTTTCATCAATATCATTTTTCTTAATTTCTTTAATTAAATTAATCAAATATTTAATATTATCAACTTGTATGATTTCCTCTTCTGTAATATCTAATTGAACCCAATTATCATTCATTACTGTATGAATAACATCTAACCAATGACTCTGAATAAAATAAAAAGTTATTCATTGAACTTAATAATTATGATTTTCAACATAAAGATAAAACATTTATCTTAAATCTAGAATATCTATTAATTTGAATCAATAGAACTGTCAGAAAAATGTAATAATTTAAATAATTTTATCATTATTTTCAAATTTAATAATTTAATGATAATGATAATGAAAAAGTAGACCAAAGATAATTAAAGTATTAATGATTTAATAATTTAATAATAATTATTATTATTAATTATTTATTAATCATTGAATTATATAGAAATTTATGTATAACAGATATATCTACATATACACCTAGCCCTCGATTTGCACGGGACTTAATTTACACGGTTTCGCTTTTACAACGGTTTTTAAATGAAAACAAAAAATTTTTTTTTAGATTTTATTTTGATTGTTTTGCATTATGCCATTTATAAATTAAAAGAGTATCATATTGTCATGGTTTGTGGGTTTGTTCGTAGAGATTAATAAAGAGTGAATACAGCTATATTTTGTATAGTCCAATTTATTTACACACAAAACAAAATAATCTTATTTCACTATAACTAAATTCAATACAAAATCCGATAATTATCTCATACAATACTAATCTATGTCTTTAATTCAGAATAACTCACAGTTCTTCTTAGTCCACTTTTGATTTTTCACAATTTATCGCTCACTATTAGCTTTTACTGTTCAAGTCTTGCAGTTCAACTAAACTCAACTCACGCTTGCAGGTTGACTATTTATGTTTGAATGCTTTTATTGTTTTTATTTGTACAGAATATTATAAATTTTTTTGTACCGTATTCGATGTTAATTAATGTTTGTTTTCATGTCTTTTCAAAAATAAATTGAAAAAGTATAAGCATTAAATTGTCTCTAAAAATTAATGAACCAAACCCCTTTTTTTCCTTTAATCCTTATCTCATTTTACACGGTTATAAAGAACATATCCTCGACTTTTCATTATCTTCTTTAGATCGATTTACACGGTTTACAGTTTAATTGAACATATGATCGATTTACACAGTTTACAGTTTAATTGAACATATCCTTCTATTTTGTATGAATTCTGATTCTCATTTTACACGGTTTCGGTTTGTACGATTTTCCAAGAACATATCTACCGTGTAAATCGAGGGCTGAGTGTATATATTTATAGATATCTGTTATACATAAATTTCTTTAACATTAACATCACTTTGCATGACAAAAGTTAGATAGAAAAAAGAGTCAATGCTATAAATATTTTATAATAATTTTTTTATTAATTTGTGATCTCTAAACTTTATTATAAATCAAAATTATTTGATTATTAATCTAAACTAATACTTTTTATTTATGTATATTTATTTAATTTAGTTGATTTAGGAAAACTTTAAGAAAAAATTTTTAAATTTGCATATAAATATTTTTTTATAAACTAAATAAGAACATGCAAAATGATTGTAAATTAGAATATTAGATTAATTCATATTACTTACTATATATTTTAGTATAAATTTATCATTAAATATAAAAAAAATCACATTTGTCAACTTACAGTGTCAGTTAAAATATTAAGTTCCCTTATTGTTAACTTTTCAACTTTCAAATGATTTTCTTTGGCATTCTGTAATAATAAAGATTATTTAAAATAAGTTAAATAATTTTTAAATCTTTTTGAAAGTAAATATATTAACTGTTTTTCTGGAAGGAAATAAGAGAGACTCCTTAACCTAAGATTTAATTATGAATATAATGATTAAAGTAAGATCTTGTTACATATACAGTTCTCAACAGGAAATTATTTTATTTTTAAACATTTTCAGCCTTACTTTGAGACCCTCATCAGTAAACATATTCTTTTTAACAAATGTTTTAGAACAGAATATAGCTTTTAGAACACATATAGTTTTTAAAATCTTTAAAAATTTTTTTTTGTTTTTAAAAAGTCTTTTGACCTGTATATATAAGCTCTCTTTATCTTGAATATATTCAATCACATTCTCGTCTTTCTTTTGTGTGCACTGCTCCATTTTACAGAATATGTCAACAATTATTGGTTGGCGGACACAGGCTTCACAAAATGCCCTTTCCCAAATGTTCCAAGTATTTATACTTATTCCTGACCGACCATTGCCAATTTCTTGCAGAACTAATCAAACATATTCATTTTTGCTGCAGTCAGTTCAATGTTGTCAGTCCACTGACATAACTCTGCAGTTTGTTTAAATTCATCTAGCCATTCTTGAGCAGACAAATCATCTTCCATGCCTAAAAATGTAGGGATGACTCTCAGGCATCAGGATTCATGAATGTTGGAGCAGATGAAGGTGAGGGTGGCACAAAAGCCCAAGGGTGTATGTGGGCATTGTCACATTTCCCATTGATCCTAGTGAAGCCAACTTATCTACTAATAGCTCTCAAGCATCAGGATTCATGAATGTTGGAGCAGATGAAGGTGTGGGTGGCACAAAAGCCCAAGGTTGTATGTGGGCATTGTCACATTTCCCATTGATCCTAGTGAAGCCAACTTATCTACTAATAATCCCAAAATCTGATTATTTTACAAGAAAGAGGTAGATTCTAACTCAATCAGGTCTATAGAGCTGTTATTACGCACATTCTTATCGTTAATTCTTCTGTTATCATTTTCCTGTTCTCCTAGTTCTTTGCCTGAAGAATTCTCAATGTTGGACATGTTGGCTCAATTCTTTTCACATATAAACTCTTGAAATAAACTTTATTCATGATTTCTCTGAGAATACATGTATTCTTGGTGCTTGTTCTGTTCAGATCCCACTTCTGAAATTTGTAAAACTCAGTCCTCGATTCCTTGGAAAAGGTTTTTTGCTTTCTAAAAATTAATTCACTTAGACAACAAATCCGGAGGTCTACTTCTTTTATTCTTCTCAGCTTCTGTCTTCTCGTTTTTCCCTCTGTTTATTTTATTCCTCCTCCAAAAATTCCTCTCTCTCTCTTCTGGCGATTCAGAAAGGAATACACAAATTAAAAGATAAAATAATAAAAAGGAATAACAGAAAAATTAAATGTTTACATATTGTTTCAATAACAACTAAAAGAAAACATATTAAGAACACAAAATTCAATGTATAAGCATGCATTTATCATAGGAAGTTTAGTGAAAAAATTTCCTACTATAGAGAAAACATTTATGCAAGGCTAGCTCAGCATACAATCAAGCAGAGCACCTACTCAAGACACTGATATTTAAGGAATGCAAAGGACGCTGGCTCATTTTATTACTTATTATTATTATTATTATTATTATTATTAAGATATAATTATCTTTTAAACATAATTTATATGATGAGTGGACTGTGCAGGTACCTGGCACACCTGAGCAGAGGGCAAGGATTCATGCAACAATGTAATAAACAATAACAAAGAGAATGCAACATTGTATATAGAAAGTAAGTTTTATAAAATATTGTTTTAAAAAATAAAAGTTTTGTAAAGTGTGATATTTTTTACAAATTTATTTATTTTTCAAAATTGACAACTTGAAGGGGCATTAGTCAACTTGTTCCAAAGACTGTTTATACTCTTACTCAATATTAGTTATATACTTATATACTCTTACTCAATATTAGTTATATAATTATATACTCTTACTCAATATTACTCAATGTAACTAAAAGCACTACTAGCAGCTAAGGAAAACTGCTGATAGTGCTTTAGTTAAATTGTAGTATTGAAAGGGCATAACAAAAATTTTTGCTCCAAGTACTAAAAGCTCTAGAACCAGTACTGTCCCTATTTATTCCAGCATGATTCACCATCCTACAAAAGAGCAATTTTTAGAATGTTGTTTTAGTAATTATTTACACACTGCAATATGTGTGAAATTAAAATATGATGAATTTAACAAAATTACAAGACTAGGTTTTTACAATTGTAATTATAACTTAACAATGCTTAAAATAAATTCTATTTAATTTGCTCCAATAGATTGAACTTATTTAAAAATTCTTATAATGTATTTCAATTCAGTTTTAAATTATTTGTGCATTCATTCTAAATTACTTATTGCAATAAGGTTGACTATTATGATATTTAGAATTGCACATCATGGAAGAGGATTCACACAAGCACTTTTAATATTTTTTTAAACAATTGTATTTTTTGAATCCTTGGCCACAAACGAAAGATAATTTACTAATCACTTATATCATTTTGTTCCATTAAAAATTTTCTTCCATTCCATATTTTCCATTAAAACCCAAAACTTGTAAAATTTTGTGCCTTTCCTAATAAAATATATACTCTCTCTCAGATTCTTCAGCAAACTTGAGAATGTTAATATTTGTTTCTCTTTGTAATAAGTAAGGATAGTTTTATAAATGAAACACTTAACAAAACATTCTAAATTTTGTTTTTATATTTTTATAAATGTTACGTGTCATATTTATCATTAAATTCTTATTATTATCTATACTGATTTAATTTTAAATTAAATAATATTCAAAATAAATAAAGCTTAACTCCAACTATGACAATTTTATAAAACCTTAGAAAATTTCTTGACAAATCTAAGTCAAACTATTACCAATATTTGAGTAATTTTAAATAGATAGAGTAATTACAATGTTATATTATAAAATAGATAATTTCTCTTGAAATTTTAGTAAATGGCCAAAATTTATTCATCCCTAAAATCTGTTTTATTTGGTTTTATCTAAGGTTGAAGTTATGTTCGATGGACTGTACAGCTAAAACTCTCTGAAAATGACATAGAAATCAACAAAAATATTATTAAAATAGTGTGACTTTGTTATATATAGAATTTTCACTCTAACAACACTAAAAAGGAGTTAGATTTAGTGAGAAAACTACTAAGTTGGTGACACTAACATGAACAAAGAATGTCTCAGAAATATGTTGGAAGCTGCAGAACAGAGTCAGGTGGGAGATGGGCTCCCTGTTCTAGCTTTTACCAGCTCTTCTTAAGTAAATCCCTGAAAATTATCAATCTCTTGGTAAAAGCCTAAAATTTAAATATTTTACTAGATAATTCACACTTTTACCACCTCATAATAATGAATGTTACTGAAAAGTTTGAAAACCAATCAATCTAAGATTTATCAGTAATGGGTAAATTCTAAAATTTACTGGTTTTCAAATTTTTGCAGTAACATAAATATTTAAAAATGTTGAAAAATTTTATAAATTTACTTGTATTATCTGATCCAATTTTTCTATTTGAAGTAAATCATGTTCTATTTCAGTTTTTTGTTTGTCCAATAAATTTTCTATGAATTCTATCATATCTGATATTTCTATATCTTCAGGTTGGGAAATCTACAAATATAAAACTTTTACATTACTATAAAATAAATTTTAATAAATATAAAAATAATATATATGTTACTGGCAATGTATGAAAAGCAGGCATTGTATAGAATGCCTGGATTTTTGGGCAAAGTATGAAATATCTGAATTATTTCAATATTACATATATTTTCTCTAAGCATTATATGTAATACAAAGGCATTATATAGAATGACAAATGCTATTTAGGCAAAGTATTAAAAAAGAGTCATGAAAAGGCTTTTATTGAAAAGACATTTATAAAAAAAAAGAAATACAAAATAAAGTATAGACTTTCTTATTGAGGAATACAAGAGAAAATAAAATATGAACCTATTTGTTACAATAATGAAGGAAAGAAATTTATTTTAAATTGCACTTAATTGTCATTCTCACTAAAAAATAAAACTTGAAAAGAGAGTCATGAAAAACTCTTAATTAAAAATACATAAATGAAAATATCAAATAAAATACAGAAATTTCTTACTGAAAAAATAAGAGGAAAAAATTAACCTATTTGTTGCAACAGGGAAGGCTTGAATGGCATTTTGAATTGCACTTCATTGCTTTTTTCATACAAAAGCACTTCATGTTTTGACACTTATACACTTGATGAATCCTTGGTAGCTTCCTGTGAACTGAGCAATAGCAACTGACTATAGAGGTATTTCATGATCAGGAATGTCTTTAATTCTGAGTAAATTCTTTGGATATAAAGTGATTTGTGATCTTGCATATGGTTGTTTTAAAATTCCTTCAGAAGTTCCAAGTCGGTAAAAACCGTCATCTATCACGCTCATAATAACTGCCAACAGATATTTTATACTTTGCCTAAATAGAATTTGTCATTCTATATAATACCTAAGTATTACATACAATGCCTAAGGAAAGTATATGTAATATTAATCGTTTCATACTTTGCCCAAAAATGTCAGGCATTCTATATACTGGCTAGGCATTCTATATAATGTCTGCTTTTCACAATTGCTGGCAACATATATAATACAATAAATTCAATTAAACCAAAAATTTTTATACAGTAAGACCCTGCTTAATGCTGCTCCATTTAATGCTGTTTTGATATAATGCGGTGTTTTCCGAATTCATATTCCGAATTCGGTCATTTCCGAATTATATTTTTTGTTTTGATTCACTTTGGCACAGTTTTTTAAACCATTATACTCACATAAATATAAAATCGCACAAAGACAAGGAAGTTTGCGTTTCTGAAAATGAAGAGCAAAAGGAACTTTCAACGGATTTTCTCAAAACAAGTTTAGCCACTATTACGGAAATTATGGATCAGTTTATACAAAATGATTCAAATTTTAATAGAAGTTCAAAGGCAAGATGAAGTGGGTTGCGATGTCTAGCTATCGACAATTGCTTTCTGAACGAAAGAGGAAAAGGCAAACGATGTTAGATGATTTCTTAATTAACCAAAAAAACAAAAAGTATCAAATGAGGAAGAACCTTTCTCATCACAAACATAAATTATTTACTCGAACATTCATGATTTTCATAAATGATTTATGAATACAAATTGATATTAACAATAAAAAATTCTATAATTAATGCAATACAATAATAATTATAATAATAAATGTTACAAAATAAAATATATATAACTTTATTGAGATATATATAACTTTATAATCTCAATAAAGTTACGTTAATTTCCTACTTTTGTGCTGAAATTAAGTTTATTAATCATTAATAGTAGGATGGATTATTATACATATATCTCGGTAAGTTTAGAGTCCAGCGAACCGTAATAAAATAATTTAATATATATTATAATTGATAAAATTTTATAATTATTAAAATTAAATTTTGAATAAAAATTGGATATGTCTGGGAAGCAGAGGATGGATTTCATCAAACAGTAATGAAACGAGATCGCCTTCTGGGTAAACAATAAGTGAAATATGATCGTCTCTTATCGAATAAACAAAAGAAAACTTCATCTTTCAAAAAATGAAGGGCAGGCGAAAGGCGATCAAGACAGAGAAAAGAATACTTTTCAAAAAAATGGGGCAAAAAATGTAGAGCAGATAAGGTGAATCCGTATACCATCCCGTCGGTGGTCGTCCTACAAGAATTACGGAAAGAAGACATAAAAGAATAATAGATGAATGACGTAATTTCTTATTTATTCTCTCTTCCAGATATGATCTCCGCGTGGAGTAGCTCTCTCTCCAGAGTGTTGATATTGTGTTTTATTTCTTTTTTTTGAGTAAATATATGTCATTTTTTAAAATGAGTATCCGAATCAATTCTCCTATTCTGGATCCCTACGTCAATTACTCGCGACTCTATTCAAAAATGCTAAAATTTATCGATACACATTTTTTTATATCGGCCATCCGCTGCGAGATTCTCACACTGGTATCAGAAATGAGATTGCCAAATGATAAGACCAAGACACCAGTCTTCATACGTTGCCGGGATCCGGACAGCTAGTCATATATTTTTCAATTATAATAGAGTTTGCCAATTTCTCACGTATCTATAAATAATGGAGACGATGGCTGGCATACGATTCCAAACTACAAAATGGAATAATGAATTGCAAATTCTTACTTTGATAGCCGGTTGATGGGGAGTTTGAGTTGTTCGATAGCTGCACTGGGCGACTTGTTTTTTTTATTATCTGTCTTTCCTTCGATCGAACCTTTAAGCATGGCCTGCAACAATCATTTTAACAATCGAATTTGAGAGCCTCACGCCTCATTTAAACAAAAATATTTATTCAAAACGGACCTGTAAAGTTTTGATCAGCAGGGTGGGTTCCATACCCCAAGTGCGAGAAAATATATCAAACTGAAAAGAAGGAAGAAAATATATCAAAACGTGATTTAAGTCACGTCGGCGATAAGAGATTGTTTTTATTCTTTTACGTAATTAATTTTTACCTCCATTATTCCTCGATGACCGTGCTGCTGCAAGAATTTTCTATACTTGACCCCCAATGAACTCTTTTCTTGTTCTAGCCATTCGACTGCTTCCTGAAGGAAGAAAAATAACCAAAATTTTATTGATCAATTTTTGATATTTAATAACTGTTAAAGGTCTTAATTATCTTTGCTTTGAATGGAGAGATATTCTGTACGAAAAAAAAAAAATGTATATCTCTGCTGTCCACTAATTAATGGTTTCAGAAATTATTAGAATTGCATGGACTACAATAATTCCATACATAAAAATAAAATAAAGGAAAAAAGAAGAAAAAGAAACAAGACCTGATGTTTCTTGGAATTTTGACAAATATTTTTCCAAAGATTTCTGTCTCCTGTAAACTCTATTTTTAATAACAGATATGTTTATAAAATTTTTCTTTAATATCGTTAAAACCTATCGTAAATCAAAATAGGAAGAAGCGAAAAATTAATAACCAAAAAAAGACAAAGAAATGAAAGATAATAAATATTCTTAAATTTAAATAATGCAATTTACGTTTAAAATATGTAATTTTTATTCTTCTCAAAACGTTTAGAAGAATTTGTTCAGTTAAATCTAATGGAAAAAGAAAACAAAAAATATATTATCGAAAACTATTACTGTACAGTAAATTCTTTTAAATAATGATTGCAGGATAATGCTTGAATCACACATCCTTTTTTCTCCGTACTACTTACATAAAGATGATATAATATCGAAAGTAAAAATCTTTAATAAAAATTAACATGCTAAAACGCAATGTAGTATCTGAAAATATATTATCTTTCCTTTAAAATTGGCGGAATTAATCAGCACATTAAATACTACTTTATAGCAAAAAAATCACAATTTTAATGTACTTCTGTATAAAAATGAAGGATATAAAATCACCATGCTATCTTTCTTGTGTTTCCTCTAATAACTTCTGAAGTAATTAATAAATTTTCATGATATTCTGTAGAGATTCTCTGACATCAAAAATGATCGCGATGGCTTATCTTTTAATTCTGCAGCTTTAATTATAGAATATTTTGAATGTTTGAATGCTTGGTAAGTTTAATTATTTAAACTTAACAAGCATTCAAACATTCAAAATATTCTATGAATATATATTGTTACTAATTAATGAATTTTTATGAAATTTAGTAGGATATTCAAATACTTATATATGACCTTAGTATGTATGAATTAACCGTTATCTTTAACGATAAAAAATAACAGACGTTTCAAATTTGGAAGTTTCACCTGATTAACTTTTGAATCGTAGGTTCATTTTTATCACCTATACCCTAGAACATCTGTCACGCTGTGTTCTAATTTGCTTGTTTATAGTTAATATTATATAAACAAGAATAATCTTTAAATGCCTCAATAAAAAATTCAACATTGCTATTTAAATCAAGGACGTGCTTGATTTGAACACGTCCTTAATATAGAGTGGATCGGAGGAAGATGCTTATTTTTCTCTAATTCTTTAATATTTAAGCAGGTGGCGATAAAAGGTGGTTTATTATAACCTCCTATAAGCCCGCCAAAAATATAGATGATGGATATTATCAGATTATCAATTACTCGCATTAGAAATCGAAAAGTTTCCAGCGAGTGTTGAAATTTTCATCAAAAATTATAGAGATATGATGATGGAAAATATGGCATGGGACCACACAGTAAATAACTCATTATATGTTTAATACTAATTGTATATGAAGGGCTTAGGAAAAACTGTTAAATCCACTTTCCTAAGTGTTTAGATAGCTTATTTTATATGGACAAATGGACAACTCCTACATCTTTCTTAATTAAATGATTAAAGCTTGAATCTCACTCTGATCAACGGGAAAGATGACAGCATTTGCTTCGGGGTTAGATGCCGAATTTAAATTTTTTATTTATGATTTATTTTCATAAATTAAATGATAAAAACATATATTAGGACCCAACCGGAGGTCTTTGGTTCGAAGAAAGTTTAAAACTTGCAGCATAACATAAACAGAGGAGGCATGAATTGCTTCAATGCTTCACAGATATATGATAGGCCTATATCTACCTTACAGAACGTTAAAAAGGCGATTATAGAAATATGATGATGGAAAATATGGCATGGGACCACACAGTAAATAACTCATTATATGTTTAATACTAATTGTATATGAAGGGCTTAGGAAAAACTGTTAAATCCACTTTCCTAAGTGTTTAGATAGCTTATTTTATATGGACAAATGGACAACTCCTACATCTTTCTTAATTAAAAGAGATTGCTCTATATCAACTTTTGATTTTCGAGATAGGGAGCCACACTAAAGCCATCAAAGAGTTGAATGTGGCTCAAAAACCGCAACTTAACCACCGTGGATGTATACAATATCTAAATAGCTGATTTTATTTAATTCTTGTAATTTTATAGAATTTAATAATTTATTCTAGTAAAATATACATGGTATAGTGAACAAGAAGTTTGTTGGATGATTAAAGAGTTCATTTTGGCTATTTATTAAAGTGAATAACATGAAAAGCGCAGTGGCATCTTACCCGGAATATTCGGGGTAAGATGACTAATTGTAACTTTTTTTTAAAAAATAATAAAAAATTACCCGATTGCTATATCAAAGATTTTGATGGAGTCATATATGCATAACACTTGTAAGTTTAAGTACAAAAAATATGAAAGGAAAATATTCAAATTTAATATGAGTTTTAGGGTCAAAAATCTAAAGTATGGCGACTTCCCCCGATCCACTATAATTATTGTATTATCCTTGATTTGTCATTTTGTATCAGATCGCAAAGTATCATGGTATAACCATAAAGTTGGAAACTAGAATCGGGTTCTATGTTGTCAACTTCGCGTCGGTTACACTGCGTTATGGATAATGGAGTATAAACCAATGATTGTTTCTAACCTCGACGAACGTCTCTGCCACGTCGGACTGTAAACAAGCCTTTATAGCGTCCATCACAGGCTAGCCAGTACCCATGATGGATCAACTGGATGGTTGAAGGATGGGGTTCAACGGGCCAGGCCCGGACTCCTCCTGAAAAACTGGAGGTATGGAACCCGCATCCTCCAGGGTTTTAAGTGGCCGCTGCCAGTTAAAGAATATTCCATGAGGATATGGCGGCGTAATATAACTAACCTAAAACCTACTATAAAATGCTTTTACCGCATTAAGATAGGTTGTTTCGATTTAGAGTTAACCTTTGTTAAGAAACAAGGATTGAACTCTGAAAAGGAATGCAAAACCTCCGTCCCACCGATTTCCATCGGCTTTAACACACAGGTTGGGGACCATCGAAAAGTGACTCGTGTAAAAGTATTTAAGTCACTATGTCTTCGTTTTTAAAAAAATCGAGGTCAAATACTCATAACGCCGGATCCGCCGTTTATGTGTTTAAAATATTGCACTCATTTCAATCGAAGCGGCGGAGTAGTGGTTAAGGTGCTTGCCTGTGAACTGAACGTTGTAAGTTCGAGTCTCGCTTACGTAATTTTATAAATAAATATTAAAAGTAAATAAAATATTATAAAATTCTCCACTCTTCATCATAATTCAACCGGGAATGACACTTTAAAGAATAGACTACTGAAGGTTGTGTTTATCCTTCAGCTGGCCCGAGGTACTCTGTCCTCCCAACTGAGAAAAAGGGAATAAAGAAATCTAAGATTAAAAGGAAAGTAAGAATCGACTGAGTTACGCTGTCTTGAGCGAAACTTTGTCCCTAGCATCGTAAATCTCGAAACAAAAAGATTACGTATCGCGGGCGAAGGATCGTGCTTGTACAGGTATTACGGAGAGTAGCGTAGTAGTCCCCACCTGCAGAAGGAAATCATAGACAATAGTCAAAAAGCATGGAAGTCCGAGAATTTGGGCTAAACGTCACGTTTTGGTCCCGGGCTCGGCGAAGTTTAAAAATGGGATCGGCAGCCCGCATCATGGGAGAGACGGAAAGAGAACGAGGCAGCCATCGCCCATCGCCAAGAGAGTCAGACCTCGCCCTGCAAAGACAAGAGTCGAAAATAAATCGTCGTAGAGAAATCCGGCAGCAGAAACGCAGAAAGTGAAAAACCGGGAGATTCTCCAAATCAGCGAATTACCTCCATATTAGAAGACAAGAAAAGTCTCCTACCAAGAGTTAATAATAATTATTCTCAATAACTACAATTGCCCAAGAACTGCCCAAGGAAGATAGTGAACTTTTTCTTTCCTCGAAGAACGAAGACCTCCCAAACGTCAACAAAAGAATCCTCTTCGACTTGGGAGCAACATCGAGGGATCGTTAAATTTTCACAAGACGACTTACCGATATCATTACAGGTATTTTGTTCTCCGACAACGATTGTCGGTTTTAAAATTGTAAAACTCTCTCTCTCTCTCTCTCTCCAATAAAGAAAGTTAGTATTTTAGGAACGTAGTCTCTGGGCCAATGTCTTAAGGTCTCATTACCCGTCCGGTTCACTCCAGAGACTGCAGGTTGGCCTTAAGCCTGTTCATATCGTCCTCGGGAATCTCACAAATTGAAGTGAATATCATCCAAAGCGCAGTGACATCTTATCAGGAATATTCGGGATAATATGACTAATTGCAACTTTTTTAAAAAATTATAAATCATAATCCGATTGTTATTTCAGTTTTCTATTGAGTTATATATGCAAAACACTTGTATGTTTAAATACAAAAATATGAAATGAAAATATTCAAAATTTAATATGAATTCCAGGGCCAGAAAGAAAAAATTGATCAACTTTCCCCGATTCACGATATAATATCAAATAAAATGTATGAAAAGTAATAAAAATATTACCTTTGGGTTCATTTTCAGAAAACTTTCTTTCTTTCCACTTGTTATTATGGTATTGGCTAAGTCCTGAAAAAATGTAGCCTATATACAGTATATGTATTTGCAGTTTTGCCTGTTATTATCACGTTATTACTTCCATACTGATGACAAATAACTATTTATTAAATTACCTTCATGGAGTTTGGAACATCCATGCTTTCTACACTTTCGCAATCGGATACAAGTTTAGAAAAATCCACAAGCAATTTTTCGTTAACTTCTGAAAAAAAGAAATCATCCGGATTAAGGCGGCATTGATATCATTACTTATATAACAATTCGTTTATATTCACCTCCATAAACTTTTGCTAAATGTGATAAAATGAATGTATTGCATAAGGAAGACAGAGCTGAACAAAAGTGATGTGTAATGGAAGCCTACATAAGTTATTTTTGATATTAAATTAAAGAAAACTTGGAATATTTATATTTTTACAAACATACTTACTTCACTATGGACAGGAAGCTTTTGTTTAATGACCGAATAAAGTTGATGAGACGAAGTAAATGTTGCATCATTCCGAAGGTAATTATTATTGACTTTCTTAGTGGTTTCTCTTAAACGTCTTTCATTAAAAAAACCTTCCTATAAAAGAGAAAAGTTTAAAAAAGTAATAATAATCCGAATTTTAGAAGTTGTACGAGTAATATCTTACCCATATTAATGTTATAAGTTCTACAATACTCTTGAGTTTCGGATATATTCCGAATCTACGACGTGCAATTTTCTGTAATTCTTCAAAATTATCTAATATTCTTCCAAAGAGCGATAGCTGCCAACCATAACTTGTCACATTTATTTCTTCAGAACATTTTCTCAGAACAGTCTAAAAGTATTTATTTGGAAATATCTGATATATGTTGGAAACATTTTTCAGTTTTAATGAATCTAAATTCAATAAAACTGAAAAATGAATGTACCGTTTTTTGAAAAAACTTACATCAGTAACTGCTATAAAAATATGATTGTAGCTATAAGGAAGACTAAGTGATATTTTGGGATTGTATGCGTTAAATAATGATCCTTCTTGTTTAAGAAATATATTCTTTTTGATATAAGAAAATAAATTAATATAGAAAATATAAATATAAAGGAAGTTCTAATTATCTACTTACTTGAGAAGTTATACTCAATACTCTCAAAACGGACGTTAAATTCAGAGGAGACATTGCATTGGGCATTACTTCACTAGGAAGAAATAATTAGTAAATTCATAACAGATAAATAATAGAATCGATTATTTTAAGCAAATTATTCTTCTAAAATTAAAACTTTCTCCTAACTAATTTTGAATGTGGGAAATCAGTTTTTGTCTGCGGTATTCTTAATGCTATAATCTTTTATATATAAAAAGATCATTCAAATTGACATATCTTTTATCTGAGACAAGTATTTCAAAGATATCAAATTTTGCCAATTTTGATTTTAGACAATTTTTAAAGGAGCCAAATACAGATCTCGTATTTACATATCTTGGATACAAAGGCATGATTGTTTAAAATTAGAATATTTTGCAATGTTTTATTCTTGAGATATTTTGCAAAGGTTCTGATTGTCAAACAGATCAAAACATACATAATTACACAACATCGTTTTTGTAAAATTAAGAAATTTTCAAATTACTTAGGTATATATTACAATTATTCATAGAGGACATTAAGGAAATGCCAATATTTTAATGCTTCGAACAGCCACCATCGTATAATGAGATCACGCAAAACCGAAATTCATATGCATGTAACTTTATTAATAAGGAATAATGACATGCAAATTTTGACAAGAAATAAATATAAGGCAGAGTGGGGTAACTGCAAAGCGATTTTTACAAAGTCGGACCTTAAACGCAGATATTTTAATCGATTGTGTAGATATTTGGCGTTAACAATGGCATTCCACAGCTATTGCCGTATTCATCTTTGAAAATTTTAAATTTGCTACAAAATCTTACAAAATGTTAGCTACTCCGCACTTAACCCGAAACGAGGTAAGAACGTATGTGCAAGTTAAAAAAGCTTTGAAGTTTAATTATGCACTGTAATTGGAACGATCAGAATTACGAATAAATCTATTATAAAATGCTTTTTACAGCATTAAGATAGGTTGTTTCGTTTTAAAATTATCCTCTGTTAAAGAAACAAGGATGGAACTCTGAAATGTGAGAGGACAGGCGGCCGGATGGCTGAGCGGTGACGCTGTCGGGTACCAGGCAGGAGGACCTGGGTTCGCGACCCGGGTCTGGTCCCGGATTTTTTAGGAGTACTGGGCCCGGCTCTGTGATCCCGTCCTTCACCATCCGGCTCCCTTTCACGAGTGTGGGTGCATCCCGTGGTTGGAACTGGCCCCACTCCCTTAGTAATCTACCTGATTGGAAAGGGGGCGTAAAATATGCAAAAAACAAATATGAGAGAGGATAATCTCCGTCCCACCGATTTCGATCGGCTTTAACCTACAGGTTGGGGGCCATCGAAAAAGTGATTCGTGTAAAAGGGTTAAGGCAACACCACCTAGATAGAGAAGGCCTTTTCACAGAATCGTGACGTCATCACAAGAAAACCTAAATATGAATGCATGTTTTGTACAGTAAATTTTAAGCGTTTTCTCTTAAGCTGTATCATTAGAATAAAAAAATAATATATTTTTTCAGTATATTTAAACTTTTGTAGAAATTTAGTTAATAAAAATTACCAAAACTTTATTTTAAAAATTTTAAGGAAAGTAGTGTCTTAATTTTACTATGTTATATGCTTGGTTGTTATGAAAATTAAGAAGCAACACAATGTATAAACTTTATTTTCTTTATAAAATTTTTCAGTCATTAAAATATGTATAACATATAGTAAATTAAAGATACAAAACTCACACTTTTTCCAATGTTTGCAGTTTCCTCTTTCTATTTCCAACTCTAGGAACATCATTTTTTCACAACAATAGTTTTTTAACAGGGTATTTGTAGCTGATTGTAATACATGTTTTAAAATAAATTCTATAGTATGTCCTTCTTCACATTCATCATAAGAAATACATTCTTTTTCTATTAATGTTTGAAAAGTTAAATTTACAACAAATAATCTCTGGTTTTTTAACTTTAAAAATTTGCTTTCATAATTTTCAGTCAATAATTTTGTAACTATAACATAGTTATAACAGATGGCAGTTACAATATCAGGATGAGGACATGTTAACCCTCCCCTGTCTACACTTTTTATAAAAGAATAAGAATCACCTAAATCTAATGTCTTATCTAAGGTTAGATTTTTGTTACAGAATTCACATTTTAATTTTCTAAGTATTTTATACATACAATAACCTCCTAAATAAGTTAATATGGGCAATATAAATTGTATTTGCTTAAAATCATTTGATGTTAATTCTAGAACTAAATTATTTTCTTCCCATTCAAGATTTTCATGAATCTCATAAATCTGAGATTCTCGAAACTCATCAACAACACATATACCATACTTAGATGACATTAAATTTAATGATGGAAGTGTATTTTGCACACGGAGTCTCATTTCAGATTCAAATATTTGTGTAATAGATATATTATACTGTGAACCAGAAAGTTGCCTATATTTTCCAAATCTGTTCTCCAAAGCATCAGTTTGCACCTTACCAGGGAGGAAATACATATGTTTGAGTTCTTCAATGCAATATCTATCCATCTCAATTATTGCATAACTAGAATGCCTTAATGCTGTGAAGGTTTCTTTGCTTAATGTACCAGTTGTGCAATTTTGCTTCTGCCAAAAATCTAACCAATCTACAAATTTGTTCATAAAATGAAATCTTTCATCATCATCACATAATGTCAAAGGAATCTTGATAAATATTTTGAAAACGCTTCCCTTTATTTGATGCTTTTACATTAGCAATATCAAACCAAGTACAAATTATTCGAATAAATTTTGCTGTTGAAGAAATGTCTATCATATCATCTGTTAATTTGAATTCTAGAAGCCCATGTAGAACAGATCTACTAAAAACTTTTAATGCTAATTTTACATTTTGCCTTTCTAATGATATAGGACATAATGCTTTCAATGTTAATCCAAAACCGTATTTTAATAATCCTCCTGTTTCTAATTCATGCATTTTGAATGAATATTACAAAATATATAAAATGTAAATTGTATTTATTATATATCTTAAAAATTAATCGAAACATTAAACAGGTATACCATTAAATTTTTACATACTGTATGATATTTATACTGATTTAAAATTTACCTTTGGAAAGGAAAAAACAGCAATTTTTGGTTCTCCATCGTAGTTTCCACGACAATTCGTAACACAGCATCGTGATGGCATGATGTTCAAACAAAAGTTTACAGTTAAAACGATTTCTCACTTATTCTTCAAATATTCCGAAAATAGGTGTTACAAAATGACATAAAAGTATATCGCTACGCAATAACAAACAAAAACTATGTAAATTATAACAAACGAAACATTGAACTACTTAGAACACTCATTTATACAAAATGGCTACTTCGAGACTTCGAATTTTACCGCCACACATCGGTCCGCTTATGATGACGTAGGCAGCTTTATCGAATTTAGTGAAAAGGCCTTCTCTATCTAGGTGGTGTTGGTTAAGGTCACTATGCCTTCGTTTTTAAAAATCGAGGTCAAATGTCATGCTTATATACCTAAAAAACTGCAACTATTTCAACCAAAGCAGCGGCGTAGTGGTTAAGGAGCTTGTATGCGGGATTGGCGTTAAAAGTTCGTGTCTCGCTTACATACTTTTTTCAAGTGAATAAATTAAAACATTACTAGCAATAAAACTTCAGATAAAATCAAGTTTTTTGTTATAGTTACGTATGGGATAGTAACAATTCGACGGGTTTCTACTATCCCATACGTAAAGAGGCTTCGAGCGCAAAAGGATATATTAGATATCACCCGACGCATAGTGAATTACAACAATTAGAGTGTGAGAGTGAGAGAGTTAACCACTACGCCGCCGCTTTGGTTGAAATGGGTGCAGTTCTTTAAATATATAAGCGGCGTGGTCCGGCGTCAAGACATTTGACATCAATTTTTTTAAAAATGAAGGCATAGTGACCTAAAACCTTTTACACGAGTCACTTTTCGATGGCCCCAACCTGTATGTTAAAGCCAATCGAAATCGGCGATAAATACTTAGGACATTCTGGAAATACTGTAGGGACAGCATCCTTTTACTAATCTTGAATATTTTAGAGATACAGATATTTTTTATCTTTCTTTTTATCAAAGGCTTCCGATTTTCTTACAATATGACAAGAAATAAAATGCTTCTCACAAACCTTTAAAACATTAAGAATTTTTTATTAGTATAAAAGGATTTTGAATGTATCAGAATTATTGATATTCTATATTTATAAAATATTATACAAAATTTATTTAATAAAAAAAAGAAAACTTGATGAATGAATATTACAAAATATATAAAATGTAAATTGTATTTATTATATATCTTAAAAATTAATCGAAACATTAAACAGGTATACCATTAAATTTTTACATACTGTATGATATTTATACTGATTTAAAATTTACCTTTGATGAAGATGTTGGCATAAAATTTTTTCCTGTATGATATTTATACTGATTTAAAATTTACCTTTGGAAAGGAAAAAACAGCAATTTTTGGTTCTCCATCGTAGTTTCCACGACAATTCGTAACACAGCATCGTGATGGCATGATGTTCAAACAAAAGTTTACAGTTAAAACGATTTCTCACTTATTCTTCAAATATTCCGAAAATAGGTGTTACAAAATGACATAAAAGTATATCGCTACGCAATAACAAACAAAAACTATGTAAATTATAACAAACGAAACATTGAACTACTTAGAACACTCATTTATACAAAATGGCTACTTCGAGACTTCGAATTTTACCGCCACACATCGGTCCGCTTATGATGACGTAGGCAGCTTTATCGAATTTAGTGAAAAGGCCTTCTCTATCTAGGTGGTGTTGGTTAAGGTCACTATGCCTTCGTTTTTAAAAATCGAGGTCAAATGTCATGCTTATATACCTAAAAAACTGCAACTATTTCAACCAAAGCAGCGGCGTAGTGGTTAAGGAGCTTGTATGCGGGATTGGCGTTAAAAGTTCGTGTCTCGCTTACATACTTTTTTCAAGTGAATAAATTAAAACATTACTAGCAATAAAACTTCAGATAAAATCAAGTTTTTTGTTATAGTTACGTATGGGATAGTAACAATTCGACGGGTTTCTACTATCCCATACGTAAAGAGGCTTCGAGCGCAAAAGGATATATTAGATATCACCCGACGCATAGTGAATTACAACAATTAGAGTGTGAGAGTGAGAGAGTTAACCACTACGCCGCCGCTTTGGTTGAAATGGGTGCAGTTCTTTAAATATATAAGCGGCGTGGTCCGGCGTCAAGACATTTGACATCAATTTTTTTAAAAATGAAGGCATAGTGACCTAAAACCTTTTACACGAGTCACTTTTCGATGGCCCCAACCTGTATGTTAAAGCCAATCGAAATCGGCTTTAACATATAGACGGGGGAACGGAGGTAGCATCCTCCCCTTGTGAAATGTGAGAGATGGTATAGTGAAATATGACAAAATGTTTTCCTCTTGTGAAATGTGAGGAATGGTATAGTGAAATATGACAAAATGCTTTTTTTGTGAAATGTGAGGGATGGCATAGTGGAATATGACAAAATGCTTTTTATTAAATAAAAAATGGTATATCGAAAATTTAATTGATAATATCTTTGCATTTATCAATCATCATCTCGAACAATGTTGCATGTCGGTATTACTCATTTATTAATCCTCATCTCGACAACGTTCACATGCCGTTCATTTCTTTTGAATAATCGTTCCCTTCTGGTTTTTATGATGTAGTTGCGAACCATGTCATATGCTAGAAAAAGAAGTTAACAAACAAATTAAAGGGTAGAACACGAAAAAATAAAATTGAATGCTTTATGAGGCCAGAATAACCTAATACGCGATTAACACATGGTGCTGATTTGTACTTGTCCCAGGTAACAATATTTACGGGTCAAGATTTTACCAGGGTTTTTCTCAAAAAATTTTGAAATGTCAAAAAATATTGTTTACGTAATGTAAACATTAACCCATATTCTTCGTACTTACTAAAAATATCTTCTAACATGAAGTTATCTTAAGAATTATTGCACTTTTAAAATGCTGTCAAAGTTATATCTCCTAATATGAAGTAATCTTAAGAATTATTGCACTTTTAAAATGCTGTCAACATTTTGTTTGCTTTCAAATGCGGACGTGTTGTAAAAGTCGATGTAAATTTTGGAATCGCGTCATTCTTCATGAGTTATCTACGTCGATAGGGTTGATATTAACTTGTAGTATAATTATACAATATCAAATAGCAAAATTTCGATTATCTTATAATAAAAAATGATCGATAATGCATTTCCCCAACTACGCCCTTACCCCACTCTGCCTTATAAATAAAGGAAGTTTTATATTTTAATCAATTGTCTATATATGTTTAAAAATTTTTTATAGTAAAAAATTTTAATCATTTTTACTCTGGATAAAAATAATGTTTTCGTAAAAATAAGATTTAAAACATTTTTAATATTAAAAGATGTAATTTAGATAAAATTAAAATATTCACCCAACATTAGCCTTTGTAAGATATTCAGAATCCGTTAAAAGTCCTGTATCGAGTTCGTAAATTATCTCGTAATCGGTCTCTAAGTCAAACGTGGTGATGGGTCTAGCCTGAAACAATAAATAAAACAATTCTCTTATAAATTATTTTCAATGATTTCTTTAAAGTATATAACTAATTTTAAAACGAAATTAATGCCAATTTTTAAAAAATGGAACACTTTTATATGTGTATTTTTGAAAAATAGTGGTAAAAACAAATAATTATTAAAATGAAGAATGAAGTAGGATCGAACAGAAAATAAAATAACAGGCTATGTGTTCAATATATAAGATGATTTATGATTGATATTACCTGCAAGAGATAAATTTGGTTGTTTACAATTGCCCATTCAATATCTCTCGGGTTTCCAAAACACTGTTCAATCTAGCGAAAGGTGAAAACTATAAAAACAGTTACATTTAAAAAAATATAATTTATTTATATGTATTAAGCTTACAAAAACTGCAACATTTCCTATCTTGTAAACGTCTTCGGTTTTCAAACAACACAATTTTGCATCTTCTTCTTCTACAGTTTTAGATATCGTTCCTCCTTCCTCTAAATTAAGAAAAAATCTCTTTACTTCTATGTTTGGAGATGTATACGAAATATTTAATTTAAAGCCAATATACCTGACATCAGAATTTTTATACGCTTTTCTCCAACTGTCTGTGAATCGATGACTAATGTATTATCCAGATTTCTTCTTAATACAAACGTATCGGGTTCGCTGGTAGCAGATACTACTGACTTAAACGGAATAAAAGATTGAACAAATATTAATATTTCATTAAATAACTTATCGAATTAGATAGTACATCAAAGTTAATTCTCGCAAATACCTCTCCTAAGCCATAGTTGGCCGTAATAGTGACACAGGCTGGATTTCCCGTTACTGGATCCCAGGTGAATGCCACACCAGCTACTTGAGCAGGTATCATCTCTTGAACAACTACAGCCATATTATTATCTAAACTTTGTCCCATTTGCCTTGAAAAAATAACATTAGCACTTAAATATTGTAACGTATAAATAAGTAATATTATTTCTACCTTTTATAATTCACTGCAACGTTGGAAAATTGAGAACTCCAGCATTTTACCACATGTTGGTATATCTAAAAAATATGCGAGTATGTAATTGGCCTTTACATACATAAAACTATAATGTATCAATAAATAAATATTATTTTTTCTTATAAAAATCAGCATAATGTATTAAAAAACGAGACATTGAAACGATTAAAAAAGGAGTGATAATGATAAAGTACGTAAATAATTTGCTCGGAAATGATAAATTTAGATAATATAAATTCAAATTTCGATAATGTCATGTTACAAGATACAGATTAGCATATATTACATCAATAACTTTACAAATAGTGGCTAAGATAATATCTAAGAGAATTCTTTAGAGATGAACTCTCTCACCTGATCAATGGAGCGAATACCCAGATATGTATCCATCTGTCCTGCTGCAGAAGTCTCCACGCTATCTTCTCCTAATGAATCAATTAAGCTTACTTTATTATAATTTGCTTAACTTATACATCACATAAATTAAAGTCAAGAATTTTAACATAATTCTAATTTTTTATAGTTACCCGAAGCCGAAGAACGGACTGCAAAGGCAACATTTTGAAAATCTTTAGAATATAATACTTCCATTTTGTTTAGAATACTTCGTTTGATATCATCGGAGAGAACCGTCTGAG
Source organism: Olivierus martensii (assembly GCA_000484575.1). Taxonomy (NCBI): domain Eukaryota; kingdom Metazoa; phylum Arthropoda; class Arachnida; order Scorpiones; family Buthidae; genus Olivierus; species Olivierus martensii. The sequence goes on from AYEL01046494.1 coordinate 35,521, forward strand.
AAAACTCTTTAGTTAATCTTAAAATAAAATATTAACATATTTAATATATATATTAGTTAGATTAGAGATAATCATGTTTTTTATTTACTTACTCTTTACACTTCTCGTCTAATTGTTTACGATTTTTATAACTGGAAAATGTATATTAAAATTGATTTATGATAAGAAAAAATATTTCTTTACAACTATAATAATTTATAAGTTTAAAGAGAATATTTTCATTGCATATAAATTATCAACAACTTAATGATTATAAAATAAATATTAAAAAGATGGATTCTCTGAATATAAATTTATTTTTCCGTCAGAAATATTCTCTAAAAATTAATTATCATTCTGTTTTGATTAGGTGCAAAGTGATAGAAGAAAAATTACAGATGAGTAAATTTAACAGAAAATATTCTTAATTTATTATTACATTAAAGACCCGTTCCCGGCAGTGCCCAGAAGGTTTATTATAATTTTTTAAATGTTTAAATAAACTATGAATTAATTTTATATTAATTTTCATAGTTTATTTGAACTGTATCAGTTCGAGAGTGTAATGAGAGTTAAAAACAAGAAAAACCAAAGAAAACATCAGAAAATATGTGCAATTATTTCATAAAAATTGATTCAGACATTCTTGCGATATCAGTGAATACAGGTATCTCTTGTATAACACAGTAGATATGTTCCTAAAATACCGTGTTGTGTGAAACGGTGTTATATGAGCCTGGAGCCAATACAAAAAGGAGAGTTACGTTCCAAAACCAATTAAAACAATTCTGAGTTACGTTCCAAAACCAATTAAAAACAAATAACTTTCTTTAATTCCTATACGAAACTTAATTTTTATTAAGAATATTAATTACACGAACTATAAAGAAAGAAAAAAATATATATGGAAGAACCTAAAAAGCAATATAAGGTAGAATAGAGTAAGTGCAGAATGGTTTTTATAAAGTTGGACTTTAAACACAAGTATTTTAATCTATTGTATAAATACTTAACAATGTCGATACCAATCTCATTGCGAAGTTATTACTGTTTAATTCATCCATGTAAATTCTAATTTTGCTACAAAATTGTACAAAATGTCAGCTACCCTGCACTTTCCCCGAAACAGGGCAAGAGAATACGTACAAGTTAAAAACACTGTGAAGTTTAGTTACATACGCTAATTGGCAAGAGCAGAATCATAAACAAATCTGCTATAAAATGCTTTTTACTGCATTAAGATAGGTTTATAGTTATATTTTTAAACAAACAAGGCTTTTTTGCTGAAATTTGAGAGAGAATATAGTGAAATAAAACAAAAATATAAAGTGATGTAAAGTACACAAATTATTATTAAACAATTTGTGAACTTTACCTCACTTTATATTTTTGTTTTATTTCACAATATTCCCTCTCACATTATTTACTTTACATCACTTTTTATTTTTGTTCAAAGTAACAAGCACACATTTTAGTTATTTAACATGACAAAATGTTTTTAACAAATAAAAAATGGTTTATAGGAAAATTTTAATTGATATCTTTGCACTTATCAATCATCATCTCGACAAGACGACAATGTTCACATTCGTTCATTTCTTTTGAATAATTGTCCTTGTTGGTTTTTCTGACGTAATTGAGAACTATGTTATATCTAAGGAAAAAGCTAATAAACAAATTTAATTGTAGAACACGAAACAATAATACTAAACGTGATATGAACTAGAGCAGACTAATACGCACTTATCCCAATGTGATGATCTGCACTTGCCCAATGTAATAATATTTATGTGGCAAAAGCGTACTAGTGTTTTTCTCAAAAAAATTTAAAATGTCAAAAAATATTGTTTATTTAATGTAAACTTTAACCAATATTATTCATACTTATCAAAAATAACAATCCCTAATTATGAAATTATCTTAAGAACTATTGCACATTTTTGGTACTGTCAAAGGTGTATGTGCTCTTCGCATGCGACGCTTTTGTAATGGTTGATGTAAATATTGGAATCTCATCAGTCATTGTGCGATATCTATATAGAAAGGTTGATATTAACTTTTAGTAGATCACTACAATATCAACTAGCAAAATTTCACTTATATTATAATAAAAAGAACCAGTTATCCTGTTTACACACTTATCTCAGTCCACCTTACCTAAAACAAAAAGAAAAAGTAAACAGCCTATATAATATTTATTTAATAATTATATCATCCATACGGCTGTTCATGAAAAATGAGATCATTTTTTTCTTTTTAACATCAACTTCACTTTCTGAACTTTTTTCTGCATTTAAAATTTGTATTTCTGCTCTCTTTGCAAAATTTGTAATCTAACCCGCTACAACCTACCACAAAACAATTGTTCCATAACACATATCCAAAAAAATTTATGAATAAAAAAGTTTTTTGTATTTCACATTCTTCTATTGAAGAATAAAAACTTTATTTCAAGAATTGAACGTTTGGAATACAAAATACTCAATGGTCTACAATGAACTCAATTTCAAATCGAAATTAAATCGTCCCTCTCACGAAAAACTTGCAAAATTGCATTTATGATTAATTTTAGCCACGTATTTCCCAATGATTGCATTTTGTGTGTATATGGTGAGTTCATAGTGTGGATATACAAAAATTAATGAAAATGTTTAGTGTTGTAGGAAAGTAAACATAACTTTCTAAATATGTTAAGTAAAAATTGTGTTGCAGAAGTACTGTGTTATATATGAGGGTTTCCGCAATATTCAAATCGTGTTAGAGTGAAATCGTGTTGTAGGAAGACGTGTTATAGGAGGGATATCTGTACTTACGCGCAGGTACTGCACATTTTTAATATATATAGTACAGATATGCATATAAAATATATATCGCTAACACACATCACCACCTGGTATCACTCTAATCGCTAAGTCGATCAAAAGTTAAGTTAAGAATAATATTACATAAGGTAATGCAAGATAAAATAGATAGCAAATTAACTACACCTTAAAAATAAAACTAAAACAACCTTTTAATATTGAATTTGAATTTCATTAATTTAATCTGTTACTGTAATACATACACAGTATTTCACATCAGATATTAATTTCAAATGCAATAATTACATGACAATTATAATGTACCTGGGTGTTATATAAAATAATTTATGTAAATTATCCTGATTGCTAAGGAACATACATTAATGATATGTCCCTTATAACCTTCCTGCGTAAATCCCATAAGAAACAAAATTTGTTTCATAAAAAATTGATTTACCAGTTTCCCGTTATCAGCGAATAATTACGCGCAGGCATTTAAAATTTATAACATATAGACCTATATATATTATAGACGAAGATAATATTGCGGAAATGCACATGATAAAGTTTAATTTAAAAATTAATTTTGATTAGATAAAACTAAATTAATATTCAGTAATTTAATACGTGCGTAAATATTTGAATAACTTATTTATATAAATATTCTTAATAATAATATTTGCGTTAATTTTACCTAAGTAACATAAAGTTTAATTTTAATAATTTTTAAGCTTACCTATATAACGATGATATTTTAGATGATAAATTGTGATTGCATATGTGATGTTTGTAAGCAGATGTTGTGATAACAATACCTTTAGGTACAACAAAATCGTGTTTAGTATTAGAATGAGATACCTAAAATAAAAACAGCTTATAAATAATAATAAAGACAAACAGCATAAAAATAATTATAATATAAACTCGTAATTTACGTTTTCCTGCATATTTAATAATTTACAAAGCTTGGCTAAAGAAGAACCTTTTCCACCGGAAACTTTTTCACTTGTACAAACTTCATCGTTGAAATCCACCACAAATGGTATTTCCTGAGTTAACTTTACTGAATGTCATAGAATTAATTCGATTATTAATTAATTATATTTAAAAAAAGAATAATTTAAGAAAATTTTAAAAGTTTACCGTTTTCTTGAAGCAAATGAGGGTATCTAAATTTTAATATTGGTTGCGATGTCAAAGTTTTGTTCCTGAAAGAGATTTAATGCAGTAGCGTAATTAAACATTGCCTATAAAAAGATAAATGGCATAAAAATCTCTCAATGAAATTATATTAGAGCGATAAATCACTAGTAGCTCATAAATATAACTAGAAAAGTGAGTCAATATGAAAACATAAAAGACTTCCTGTTTGCTTTTGGAACAATATTAGAGGCGCTCCTCTATTTTTTACTTTCATCACTTTGTTACATGCCTTATTTATTACAAATTTATATGTTGCTAGTGATTTATCAGTCTGATATCATTTCTTGTAGAGATTTCTGGTGACATTACCCTTGCCATATATCTTTTTATGATTGATAAAAATATTCTTATTTCTAACATTTAGATAGAATAATCAGCATACCTGACACCATATTCAACATATCCCTTGCCTTGTATTTCTTCGAAAACGTAATTTGCGAGATGCATATTACTTGAAAATTCTCCGTTTTCTCCATAAAATATCTCCACATTTTCATTTAACTGTCTACAGTCGATTTGATAGGATTTTCCAGCTGAGATATAACAATATATATGCTAGTTTTCAAACACATTTATTAAATAAAATTGGATTCTTTTTATAATAATAATAATATAAGTTTTAGTATAACAAACCAGCTTGGAATATTAATTTGTTCAGGATGTTTTTCTCATCTCTGAAAGTAATGTCGAAATAACAAGATTCAATGGGATGCACGAATCGATTGGATTGTATAACGTAACCGTACTTTAAACTGTAAAAAGAAATTAATAAAACAAATATCACGAAAATATAATTAGAAAAGAAATATTTTTTATTTCTTACTCTTTAAACGTTTCAGGGATATTTACAATCCCCAAATTAAACATCATTCCATCCTAAAAAATGTATAAGTAATTCTTATTATAGAAGTTTTTATAACGAGTACAGTTTGGAGAATGTAAGAATTTACCTTAAAATAACCATAAACTTTAACGTAACAAAACGAATGGATTCTGTTCCAGAATTCCTGCAAACAAAACGAATTAATGATTTGAAATTACACTAGAATAATTTGGAGTTTCATCTTTAATAAATTTAATTTACGTTTACATTTATAGCTTTTTAGTGGAATGAAATACAATTTCCCGTTAGAAATTTGAATTTCAAGCAGTTGGCTGCTCCTGACTTGAAATCGTGGGGTACTGTAACTTTCAAAATATTCAAACGCATTCTAAATACAGTATACTATACGCATTTGGATAAAATAGCAAAATTATGGTAAAAATAAAAAAAAACATTAAAAATGAAAAAATATTATTTATTGTCGATAAAATTATATATTTTAGTATAATTCAAAATATTATGTCTTTAATTGTCACGTCCAAATATTTAAGGAGACGGAATAAACACGATAAGCACTACAAACACTCTACTACCGGCGCAACCTGCATATAAACAATAGTGGAACTGTGCAACGGACAGTGTCGCATTACTGTAATAGCTCGCATCTACGCATGTCACTATAACGTGCATATGCTTGCGCGAGTAGGCACGCGTAGCAATACGGCATTGTTGTAAATACAGTGCCGCTAGTGTTCTTTGCTCTCCTAATTGCTACAAGATAGATTTTTATTATTTTTTTTATACAAAATAAGAGAATTATATAAGATTGTTGATGATAAAATTAAATATTACAAGCAAATATAAATAAATTAATAAATATGTTTACATATCGAGTAAAATTGGGGTGCTGCAGTTCCGCAGTGCCTATGCATGAACCACTTCTGATTTCAAGTAGGATTAAATTTCTCCCTACTATAAAAGTATAAGAGTTTAAATAATTTTAAAACGAAACACCGACTTGTACCTCGATTTCTGTAACGTGGGCCCCATAAGTGCATTTCCTCTTCTTTGTCGTTTATAGTAATTATTCCGCTATAATGTCCCCATTGCTCGTAACTGTTAAATAACTTCTTATATCTGAAAGATTGATAGAATTTTACATTATTTTTTACAAAAATTGTCATTAACAGTTCTGGGATAAATAAAGTACAAGAATAAAAAAGTCATACTTGTTTAAACCATTATAGGGAGCGAGTAGAGATTCTTCTTGGCTGATGGATTCGGATAATAAGTTACAGTTAAAATCATTTTGAAAATCATAAGCCCTACTGATTGTTGACCATCTAAAAACACAAAAATTCGATGAGAAATTTTTGCTAAAAAATAGTCAATTTCATTGATGATCTTTAAGAAACTTACATGAATGAAAATTTCAGATGAATCACTTCTTGAGTCTCTTCTCTGTCTATATTTCTAAAATACAGTTAATTAAAATTTCCAAAACGAAATTAATTATAAAACATACCTAACTAATAAATATTAATTTCTCAAAATACTTAAGTAAGCCATTATAGCTAACTCTCCAATTTCTCATGGCAGACAAACATTTAATTTTTAATCCGCAAGAAGAAAACTCTTCAGCATCAGAACTGTAAGCTCTGACATCTGGATGGAACGGTAACTGGAAGCTACCTCTACCATTTAGATTTAGGAAAAGAAATATTTCTGTTCTGTGATCGCTTTTTCTTACAAGTCTTAATATCAAACTGTCTCCGTTAAAATTAAATCCGCTCATAGATATTTCATCGGTTATCTGTAATTGATGAAATTAAATTGATATTTTATAAATCGTTTTTGATTTATAGGTAGAATATAACTAAATTTTAAAGACTTACTTCGGATTTCAGTGCGTTGGACGGAATGGGTTCTTCCAATTCATTTTGTAGTTCCGAAGGAACCAAACCAATTCTATCGATTTGATCGTTCAAGTCGTAAGAATAGTTATTTAATCTCTTCTTTTGCCAGAATTTTAAAAATTTCATTAATAAAATAGTCCATTGCTGTTTATTTTCAGAAACATTGCCTGTAATAATAATTTATGTAATTAAAAACATACTCAAAAATTAATTTTTAGCGTATTTTCCCGAGGAAAGTAAGGATTATAAAATCACTATGTCAAATCAATCTTTTGACCTAATTAGATTTCTATGAAATTTGGTAGGCATGTTCTAATATTAATCTGATGCCGCATCTTTGTAACTTTATATTTTTTTCCTTACTACCCATCCCTATAGGGATTATGCGAAAGTTTGTCGAAAGACGAGACGCGCGAAAACCGAATTTGAAGAGAGGCGGTTCAGATCCATATTGGGTCCCACTTCAGGCTCCCACAGACGGACGTGGGCACCGCCGAACCAGTCTCGATTCCGTATAGAGCAGGGCTGCCCAACCTTTTTATGACCACCAGCTACTTTTTCACCGGAGTGATGGTAGCGATCTACCGATATTCAGGGAATAAAAGTACAAAAATAGCAATGACATCTACATAATTCAAAATTTATTAAGTAAAATAAACAATTCTTCATAACATGAAAATATGAAAATAACTACAAATATATGAGTGCATAAATAAAAATTTTAATGCGATATTTGGCATTGTGTAGATTTTGCAACTGATTCAAAATTTGGATTATATGACGAAACAGACACTGATCCAAATGTACATTGGTTAAGCAATTTCGTGTTTTTGATTTCAAAATATTTAAATCAGTAAAGGTTGATTCTGCCAAATAAGCTGAAGAAAAACAAGTCATAAGTTTTTGTGCTACGTTTGTCAAAATTGGATATTTTTCCTTTGTATATTTCCAAATACAATCTTTAGTCTTCGAAAATAAGTCATTTTGAATACTAATTATTTCCAATTCCAATTCCGGACGACTTATTTCAAAAATTTTAGACATTTGTAATGAAATCTCTTCTAAATTAAATTTGTTGTTGAACACATTTGAACAAAATAAGTTATATGTTCAATCTTGAAATCTTTTCTTAAACTCCTTTTCAACAACATCTATTTCCAGAATCATCTCTGGATTGAATCCAATCATGTCTGGGTACGTTTGTAAATATTTAGAGATACTTGGAAAATGCTTATAATCTCGATTTTTTAAATTTGTTTTCAATAATTTTAAAAGCTGTTCAAATGCTCGGATTGAATTAATCATATTTATTAGATTTTTATTTTTACCTTGTAATTCAAGGTTTAACTTACTAAGTAGTGTAGTAAAGACTGCTAAAAATGATTAATCTAATATCCATTCTTTGTTCGTTAGTTGAGGATAATTATAACCTCTTTCAGCAATGTAGCTCTTTTACATCTTCAAATAACTCTAAAAATCTTAGAAGAAACCGACTACGGCTTAGCCACTGCCCGTTAGTATGTAGTAAAAGTTCTTTATCATCATTCGTATCTAATTTAAAAAAACGTCTTTGCAGAGCATTACTTCGAATACCATTTGATATTTTGAAAACAGTTTCCATAACATTATGTGTGTTCAATCTTTTTGAAAACAAAACTTGCTGGTCTATGATGCAATGGTATGTTAAAAATTCGGGATAATTATCATCTTGCTGACATAAGCCGATAATACCATTATTTCAACCAGTCATACTTGGCGTCCCATCCGTTGTTATTGACACTAATTTAAACAATGGAAATTCTTCTTCTACAAACGCATTAAAAGCTGAAAACACATCTTGCCTTCTCGTTCTCCCTTGTATAGGTATCATTTCAAAAGTTCTTCTTTTATTGTACAATCATCAAACACCATTCTAATAAATTTCATCAATTGTGCAGTATCACTCACATCATCAGATTCATCAATTTGCAAAGAAAATGCTACACATTAATCTATGACTGCCTTTAATTGTTGAAATACATCTGCACTAAGAGTTTCAATTCGCCTTGTTATTATATTTCTTGACAACTGCAAACTGCTAGTTTAACTTAAGATGCCTTTTTTTTTAGATCGGAAAAGAGTGTATATGCGTCCGCCAAAAACGATTCCTTAATTAATTCACCATTTATAAATGGATTTTTCTTTTTAGTTAATATGTGCGCAATCCTTAATGATGCAACAGTCGACGTAACTGGTTTGTTTAAAATTTTCACGAACATATTTTGTTATGAATATAAGTTCGTTTTTAAATCTATAATTTTTGCTCTGCGTATTTCGGAGTCTTTCTGATATTCATTTTCATAATTGGAATGCATTGTTCGAAAATGTCTTTCGATATTTCCCTTTTGTGGAATAGCAACAATTGTATTACATATTATACAAGAGCATTTGCCATTAATCACGGAAAAAAAGAAATCATGTTCCCATTCATCATGGTAATGATAAGTTTTAATATTTCTTTGCTGTGCTCATAACTATGGCTAAAAAAGAAAAAAACAATATTTAAATAATTGAAGTTTATTTTCTAAATAAATTTAACTCTTTTAGTGCTGAACAACGATATATCGTTATCAATTTTCTTTGCTGTGCTCTTAACTATGGCTAAAAAAGAAAAAAACAATATTTAAATAATTGAAGAAGTTTATTTTCTAAATAAATTTAACTCTTTTAGTGCTGAACAACGATATATCGTTATCCGGACCAGAACAATATAATAAAGAAAACACATTTAAACCTATAAATGCAACTGTCCAACAAACTTTTGCTTTCTCACCGAAATAATCTTCATTTATTGTTTTTGATATATTATTATATTCTACCGATTGATCTGATCTAATATTACTTTAACAAATGATAAGAGACTCAAACAACAAAACTTGTTTCAACAAGAACACAGACCACATTTAATATGTGTTGTAAATTGTGTGTGTCTTATATAAATGTGGTCTAGGTTATTGCTCTGTAAATGTGTTATTTGGAAAGTTTAATTAGCTATCAACGGATGGCGAGTTGATCGGAAGTTGGTCGGAGTCTTGCAATCGACTAAACAGTTTGTCGCGATCGACGAGATGGGCAATCCTGGTATAGAGCCTACAGGCGAGCCTTCAGTGACAGACCCAAGAATCACCAACGTAAAGTAACCCCTTTAGTCGCCTTTTACGACACGCGGGGTCGGATAGTGGGTAAGTTCTAACGCCCTGGTATAGAGCCTACAGGCGAACCTTCAGTGACAGACCCAAGAATCACCAACGCAAAGTAACCCCTTTAGTCGCCTTTTACGACACGCGGGGTCGGATAGTGGGTAAGTTCTAACCCCCTTACCAGCAGGAGGTCACTTTATATCTTTTAACTATCATACATTTATAAACTGACGAATATCTACCATTTAAAAAAATGGCAGATGTTTAAACTTTTCAGATTACTCTTCATGGAGATGATATAGAGCAAGAGTTACATTATCAAATGGGGCATGCATGAAATTGGGCTATCAAGTAATACAGTGGTTCTTAACCGGTGGTTCGCGGAACATCAGTGTTCCGTTAACACTTTCCCCGGACACACTGACTTCCGTGAACATGTTACAAGTGTTCCGCGAAATTATGAAAGCGAGGCCTACTTCAATGTCCTTTGTGTATTGCGAAGTACGTATTTTATAATGTTGACGAAATTTAACTTGCATTTTCGAAAAATATACTAAGCAGGCTCCCCTTAATAGTTATAGTAGTTCATTGCGTTTGGTTTGACAAAGCTCATTTTTGATGTGATTTGGTTTGTGTGTTTTGTATAGGTACCTTTTAATCAGGGCCGGTTGAACATACGATCGAGCAGAGCGGTCGCACAGGATTTAGCGCATTTTGTGTTTTGTTGTTGTTGTTGTTATTATTATTATTATTATTATAAGAGAATTACTTTTTATACTTAATTTAGGATGAGAGGACTGGGTGGCCGCTTGGCGCCCCACCAGAAAGCAAGGATTCATGTAATAATTTAAAAACAGTAACAAGGAGAATGCAATAATATAATAAACGGTATAATCAACGGTGATAATGATGTATAGATTCAAATTATTTATTGCACACAATATTCGGTACACAATAAATCGGTAGACGACAAAGCAGAAAAATAATAAAATTTACGTAAGTGTTTACATTGTAGCCAATTGACACGGTTAGTGACCTTTTTCATCGAAAATGATATCACATAAAATATATATTATCCGGATTTAATAAAAAATTCGTCAATAAAAAAACGCGTAAAATCAATTTTTTATAAAAACGTAAATACAGTTTTTTCGCATATTTTACGCCCCCTTTCCAATCAGGAAGATTACTAAGGGGGCGGGGCCAGTTCCAATTTATCACCGTTGATTATACCGTTTTTATTTTTTTGCATTCTCCTTGTTACTGTTTTTAAATTATTACATGAATCCTTGCTTTCTGGTGGGGCGCCAAGCGGCCACCCAGTCCTCTCATCCTAAATTAAGTATAAAAAGTAATTCTCTTATAATAATAATAATAATAATAACAACAACAACAACAAAACACAAAATGCGCTAAATCCTGACCCGGGTCCTCCTACGTGGCACGCAGGCAGCGCTATCACTTGGCCATCCGGCCGCCGATGTAAATATAGTGTATGAATTTTGTTAAAACATTGTATATAGAAATGTAAGTTCTGTAAAATATTATTTTCAAAAATAAAAGTTTTGAAATTTGTTAGCTTGTCAACTCTAAAATAGAAATTCTCTGAATTGACTTTTGAGGCATTTTGGATTTTTGTCCAAGCCGAATACCCAACTCTTTTCACTTTAAAAGCACTTAAGATTTTCCAACAGTTTTCGACATCATACATATGTGAACTAGGATTTTCAACATCAACGAACATAAAAACTAAAAAATGCGAAAGACTTAGGAATATTACGAAGAAATGGGGGTAGTTTTATCACATATTACACCTGACATTGCTTAAATTTGCAAAAGACAATTAGCTCATTATTTCATAAAATTTGATTTTAAAATGTTCCATTTTTCTAAAAGAATTACTTACAGTATTTTAAAAATATGTCTTTTTTATTAATGCTTTTTTTACCGGTGTGAAGTTGGCCCCCACTTTTGAATGTTTAAATTTTTTCTTTTGCAATTTTTAATAAATCGTTAGCACCTTTTGCACTTATAATATTTCGGTTCTAGCCCCCACTATTTGCCCCCCAGAGCCAAAACAAAATCGGGGCCCAGCCCCCAGTTTCGAATTTTCGAATTTTTCTTTTGCACTCTTTACCAAATCGTTAGCAGCTTTTGCACTTTTTATATTTACAGTAGGTTCTAAACTTTTTATATTTATTTTGACTCTGGGGGTTTGGCCCCCAGAGCCAAAATAAATTCGATGAGGCTAACCTGATATTTGCTTCTTTATAGGTTCTAAACTTTTTATATTTTTTTGGCTCTGGGGGTTTGGCCCCCAGAGCCAAAATAAATTCGATGAGACTAACCTGATATTTGCTTCTTTATTGATGTCATTAATCATAAATCACTTCATAACATATCTACTTATGCATAGAAATACCATAATTTACTATCAATTATTATAAACAAAATAGTTATTTCTAAATACAAAAAGTATTATAAGATATCAGTCTATACTTATTTAACCACATTATTTAAAAGAACTTATAATGAAAATAAAATAATATCGAATTTTATTAATTCTTATCACTTAAAGTATTCAGTAATTTGACTATTTTCTTTCACAAATCCCTAAATAAACATACTCTTAAAATATGAATTTTTATGGTAAAAAATATGAATATTACGCAAAAAAGTTTTATTTTGTAATAAAACTTATTACATAAAAAGCATAATATCTATAGTTATTCCTTTTCCATAGAGGCCAAAATTAAATAAACCATTATTTATTAATCCAAGCAAACGGAAATTTTAAAATTTTCATATCGTATATACAATATATATACTTTTGTATATATGATATGAATATACATTTGTTTTAATTTTATTATTTTTTCTTTTTTTATAAAATTTTTTTTATTAATTAAAAATAAAAAATTTATATTTTATAAGAAAGCACGACAATAATTTGATATCAAAATATATCACTGGTCTTCTACCATCGGACAATTTATTTTTTAATGTTCCGCAGTATGATTCACGTAGAACTGAATTCATCAACGTACCTACTATGAAACTGGAAAAAACGCAGAGGTCATTTTGGAATAGAGCATCCAGGAGCTTTAATGAGTATTATATGTTATAACAGGGGGGTTACCCAATTGTACATTAGGGTAATGAGGGTAAATAAATAAATAAAATAGCGTTGAGTGACCGCAGCGGTATGTTTCGTATGTTTTGCACTGAACTGATATCAAATGCATTGCGATACGGCAGAGGAGTATCAAAGCAACAAATTAGTGCGATTTCGGATTTATGTGAGTATAACAATTTGAAAAATCGCTCCAAAGTGAATCAATAAAAAATACAGAACGCGAATTCAATATAACGCGGTTTTTCGAAAAAACCGCGTTATATTGAAACAGCGTTAAACACAGCAGCGTTAAGCGGGGTCTTAATGTATAATAATATACTAATTAAAATATAATTAAATAGAAATACTCACTGCTGCTCGGATTATGAGAAAAACACCATTTTTTAATAACGTAGATGATAGCAATTAAAGGAATAGTCAATATCAGACCCATTACAAAAATAAACAGTTATAGAAAACGAATCTTCTAAACAAAAAACAGATAAATAATATCTATTATATCAAGTCACATGAGTCTATTATATCATAAAAACTTTGTATTATATCTGAAAGTTTTCTAATCTATTGATTATATTCAATAGGCATTTAGAGAAATTTATATTCTTTTAATTTATAATCATTATCGTATAAGGGGAAAAAAAGACAATACGCCATTATTATCGATAAATGAATATTTTCTTTTAAAGTATTTATCTAAGAGGAATTTTAATATTGTTTTGCCTTATTATTTATCGGTTTAAAAATTATTATTTTTCGATCGATAAAAGTTATAGGATTCGATAAATTTTTCAGATTATCAATTGGGTCATTTCCTTATCGATATGCACTTGAATTCATTCATCTACATAGACATGATTGTAATACCTGCCTTTGTTAATTATTACTAAATAATATTATATTTGTTATTCTTTTATTTCGAAGACGCTATTCGTTAGTTTCACATAACGTGACACATTTATTGTTTGTGGGGAGTGGTTGATCTTGGTTTCAGAGACCCACTTTGATCGGAGCTATAATAAAATGATTTCACGATAGAATCTATTTTCTGTATGATAACAATAATAATAATGATGATACATCGATATTTACAGACAAAATAAGTATATAAAAATTTCTTTACCTAGTTGACTCAGTATTTAATGTGTCATAATTCATAGATACTCAATTTAAAATATATGTTCACTACTAAAGTTCATAAATATATGTTCGTTTTCTCGGAAATAAAAAACTGATGATCATCATTTTAAGATTAATTTTTTATTGCAGCTACTGATATCAAGAACATTGAACCATAACATGGATTAACATAAGAATATTTATTTTAAATGTAAATAGAAAGAATATGTTTTTCACTAAAGCTTAATTTCTTTAAGAAGAGAAAATTTTATTTTGGAAAATATCACGACTAATTTCTTTTTCTAATGCAGCTAATACTTATTTCTATTTATTTAACACATCACTCACAGAGTAATAATTAAAAGACAAAAAAAAAACTGATTCGATTAAAAACAATAAACAAAATTTTTCTCGTATAATTAAATCAATCGCTGCTGCAGAAACAAGGCTTTCTGTATATGTGCAGTTCTTATTCAATATACAATATATATATATACAAATATGTAAAAATAAAGTTTATCATATAACATTATTTTTCAATTTAATTAAACAATAAATATTGGTCTGTTCTTATAAATTTTATTTTAAAGAGAATTTTTGACAATATTTTAATGCTACAAAATTACATTTTTGTTAAATGAAGATTCAAAATTTTCAATATTCTCTTTAAAGTATTAGCACAATTATACCTAACAAAGAATAACAATGATATAATTGCACTAATGACCAGACCAATATTTACTTTTACCCTAACCACACAATGTTAACATTCATTCAACATTAATGGGGAGTATTCTTAATTGAAAACAAATGTAATTTTTTATATATCTACACTATCTTGTTTTAGTTCAAGAAATTGATATGGAACATGTATTGTATGTTTTTTGTATTCTACAATAAGATGACCACGTCGTGCAGATGCCCCAACTACCATTACTGATTCTCCTTTTAACAATATCACCTCCGCATTTCCATCCTCTAATAAAATAAAGCAAAATGGAAAATATCAAATAACTTAAAAAATAAAAGAAATAATAAAAATAAAAATTTAAATAATAAAGTAGTAATAAAAGAAACTTTTTATTACTACTTTATTAAATTTATTTTTCTCTAAATTCTGCACCTTAAACAGATATTTTCAATATTTTACAAATCAGAAATAAATTTTAATATTTAATATGAAATAAACAATTCCACAGAGACTTGTTATCATTATATTGTATCTTTCACTGATATATGAAAAATATTACAAAAAGTTAGTCATTTGAGAGAGAAATTTATTTAAAAATCAAAACAAAAGTTTTCTAAATATAGTTTTAAATTTCATTAAGTGATTTCCTTTTCCTACAAACAGAAATGAAACAACATATTAAAGTAGATGTGAACCTGCCCTTTAAATTTTGTTGTTTGTTTATTTTGTGTGGTAGTCCTCTGGTCTTATGTAACAGTGTTAGTTTTATAGTAGTAGCTGAGGAAGGCACCAAGTGCATTAAAAATGTTTCTGAATAAAGTTTTTGATTGCTAAAGGGCTTTGCATTTTACATTTGTTTTTGTTGTGTGCAGTCTTGGTGAACATTTATTTTAGTATATGTTATTTTAAAATTTTCTAATTTATAATATAAAAATTTTTAATTAAAAAAAATTATCGTATACTTTAGCACTCATTTTACTAAATGACAAAAGATGAAAGAATTTTCTTCCAGCATTTAGGAGTATATTAAATCAATAATAAAACCTATTGGAGAAACTTCAAACAAATAATTATATATATTAAAATTTAACTTATAGTTCATTTTTATAATAAAATTAGCTGGAGTATATATTTTTTATAGATAATGCAAGAATGAACTATATATACAAACACATTGAAAAATAATATTTTATTATTAAACAAGGAAAAACAAACAATATTAATAAACAAAGAATGAAACCTGCCAGCAGTTTCTAATCACTATCTTTTAGCAAGATACCTTTTTGATACTAATGAAAGAAATGTCTAACATTTCCATCAAAGTTCTTTTAGCAAGATATTTCTCTGTAAATTCATTAACAATAGAAATTTTATAATGAAAATTATTGCCAAAAAAATATCATCTATAACGAATCCTTACTGATTTGTTTTACAAGTTCATCCATGGAAACAAGTCTATAAGTAGGATATTTGTAAAAAAATTATTAAAGAAATGTTTTCACTCTTAAGCCCACTTCAGATACTACTAAAGAGAGCTTAAAAGCACAAAACGTTTATTACAAAAAATGTTTTTGTTTTTTTAATAATAGTTTTTTTTTGCAAATATCCTTCTTATAGGCATATTTTGTGTAGAAAAATATAATCTTTTACTAGATAAAATCGTGATATAGCATATAAAGAAGTATTCCTGATCACAGCTGAGATGTTGAAGTATGGTGGAAAGTCTATTGTGGAATAGATATAATATCTGTGTGTTTGTTGGATGAAATATATGATCCAAACAATTGGACTGACAAGGGGAGGCCACAACCTCCATCCAATCAATTTCAATCAGCTTTAACATATCGGTTGAGGGCCATCGAAAAATTACTAGTGTTCAAGGGTTTAGATCATTATGCCTTCGTTTTTAAAAAAATCGAAGTCAAATGTCATCACGCCAGATTGCATCACTTATAGGTTGAGGGCCATCGAAAAATAACTAGTGTTCAAGGGTTTAGATCACTATGCCTTCGTTTTTAAAAAAATCGAAGTCAAATGTCATCACGCCAGATTGCATCACTTATATACTTAAAAAATTGCAGCTATTTCAACCAAAGCAGTGGCGTAGCGGTTAAGGCAGTTTCCTGCAGAACTGAAAGTTGTGAGTTTGAGTCTCCTTTATGTAATTTTTTTTCAAGTGAATAAATTAAAATATTGCTAACAATAAAACTTCAAATAAAATCACATCTTTTTTGCTATACTTACGTTTGACAAAATCTCTCTTCATTTATTGTTCGATTTCTTTCTTGCTTTATCTCACACTTATTCTCTAATTATCATAATTCACAGTGCATTAGGTGATAACTGTCATAAAAACATTGAAAGCAAATGAACTTCCTGCACCAAGTGCATTGGATAAAACCTATTTTGGCACATACTCATCTCTCCTACCCAATAGTGTTCAGAAAACAAACTTGATTGACGTTCATGAATATACATCTCTGTGTAATCAATTTTGATGCTTACCATGTATAGGATAGCATTGCCTGGAATATTGGTGTTGACAACTAATTATACTGTATATTAGACTATGAATTGTTATAGTATCCATTTGGTTATGAAATTCTCGCTGTGTTTTGAGAAGTATACTGCAATTTTGCAATTTTGAAAAAAGTTCTTTACTTGGCAGAAGAAGTAAACATCACAGGATTGGCATAGGGGTGTGCATTTCAACGGTATAACTTTTACCGTGCAAGTTGGTTGGTTCTGATCGTACATGACCATGTCAGTTTGTCCACTCCACGAATCCAATACTAGGTAGAATTTGTTATTTTCCACATAGGGGTTTCAAAACATGTTTAAGATACAAATTATAAATATTGATTTTAATTTCCCAGATTTATAATCTTATGTCTTACAATTAGGTATTTTTGTCATTCTCTTCATTTGTCATCTAGCTATCATATAATATGTTTTGATTGCATTGAAAAATTGTAAAAAAAGAAAGTTATAAAAGTAGCTGAACGCAGATCACGAAAGAAACTTTCATAAAAACCTAATATTATATTAGATATTACATATTACCTGATGCACTATAAATTACGACAATTAGAGTGAGTGGGATAAAGCGAGAAAGAGATCAAACAATAATTGAAGAGTGATTTTGTCAAACATAAGTATGGCAAAAAAAGATGTGATTTTTTTCCTGAAGTTTTACTGTTAGCAATATTTTAATTTATTCACCTGAAAAAAAGTTATGTAAAGGAGACTCGAACTCACAACTTTCAGTTCCACAGGAAACTGCCTTAACCGCTATGCCACCGTTTTGGTTGAAATAGCTGTAATTTTTAAGTATATAAGTAGTGCGATCCGGCATGATAACATTTGACTTCGGATTTTTTTAGAAACGAAGTCATAGTGACCTAAACCCTTGAACACCAATTACTTTTAGATGGCCCCCAACCTATATGTTAAAGCTGATCAAAATCGGTTGGACGGAGGTTGTGGCCTCTCCCTGTGAGTCTGATTTTTATTTCTATCTACAAAGGGAATAGTGAGAGGGGAATGCAAAAATTATAGACATATAAGTCAGTTCAGTATGATTGGGAAATCATTTGGTAAGATTGTGATTGAAAGAATGAAGGCGGTTAATGAAAGAGTATAACATTTACATTCCAGATTTGTTCCAAATCAGTTAAATGATGTAATCTGTAGAGGAATTTCTAGAAAAGAAAATCATCCTCTTCTACATCTTTTAATTTTACCTCAATTGGGCCTAAATTTTCAGATTTTAATTGAACTAAGATATGCTTACATTCCAAATTAAGTCAAAAGCAATTAAACAATACAATATGTAGAAATGTTTATGAAAAACAGGTCCCCATTTCCAAATTTATTTTGACCTCATTATGCTGAAATTTTCAGGGAACCTCAAATATATAAAAAATATTTAAATTTCAATGATTTTAGTTGAACAATGAGACCTGTAGAAGTGTCTGCTGGAGGAGGAGAAGAAAAATAATACTTTTTTGCTGATTTTTGCAATTTTTACTGTTCTAGTTTTATTATTAATTGGATTTGAACTTAAAATTTGGCAATCAGTGTCTTATCAAATATTTTTTTAATAAAATTGTTAGATTAATAATACCTAATTTAGAATAAAAGTTACAACAAGTTGAATTTTGGCTGTAATGTTTCCTGTAATAAGAATCAATCAGTGACTACTGTACGTGTCTTAGAGTCACTGCCATGACTGTTGATCAGTGATAACTACTTTTCATAATCGTTTTCATTCCTTTATAAAATACTACAGGCATAGCTCACTTTATGGCGATTCTCTAATATAGCATTTCTCAATTATATTCCATGTTTTTATTTAATATCTCGAAATGAAAATTTTGATATATAAAATAAAAATAATTAATATTAACTTTTATTTATCTTATTCTAATATAGTAAAACCTCGATTTTACGGACTATAGGGGGCAAGATTAGTCCGTAAAAAATGTAAAAAAGTGCTGTGTAACCTAAGTAAAGTTTTTACTTATGGTAATTAATTATATAATCATTTTGCGAAAAATTATATTTCAAATACTGTACAATATCTTACATATGCGAAAAATGCAGTAGTTTCAAAGAATATACAATTTTGGGATCAACCATAAATTATGTCACGCTATTTCGAATACTTTTTAACTCCCCTTACCCTTGTCATTTTTCGTCACACTAGGTTTGACCCTCTGATTGTAACATCGCAACTCACGATTAGGAGGTCAAATCTGATCGTGAGTTGCGATCCTCCCTCCCTTAACTACGTGACGTAGTTTATGAATGGTCCTTTTTTAAATTCTCAGATGTCGCCATCTTGTAATAAATATAGCTTAAATTTCATATTTAAACTTATATCTTATATTAAAAAATGAATAATTCTTTCAGATTTGAATGCTCTGCTATGTATATATGCTACGTCAAAACCCGAAATTAGTTAAAATCCGATTTATCTAGTTGGAACAAAGCCCGTTCGTGAATACTAGTATTAACTAGTCAATGCTATAATTCACTATATTTGTTAGAAACTTCTAGTTTTCACTAAAACTTCTCTAGTTAAAACTCGATATGACTAGTGAAAACTAAAAGTATCTAAAATTTCTTTTACGAAGATAAGCCTGATATATTTCTAATCATGTAATCATGCGTTAGGGGGAAAATAAAAAAACAGTAACAAATTTACAAAAGAAATATATTTATGAACATAGTAACTGAAATTTAGAGAAGAAATGTATTTATGATGCACATTATTTGTTTCCGCATGGAAAATTGTTATGACATTTAGAGTTTCAGAGAATTCCCTTCTTCTTGCACAAGCATTTTTCAAAATGCAACCTTTCTCCCAAACACAACGTGTGAACCCTTGTGGTGCTATTGCCAATTTCCTAGCTGTCATCCTCAAAGCAAAATCTGTACCTAATACCTCTTCTGGCATCAGGAACTTCTTCCAACAAATGTCAAATTCCAATCTATAAAAGATATTTTTTTCATAATCATATTTTGGGCCCTCTCTAAATATTAACAAATGCATAAAAGATACAAAATCTACCTGCAATATAATTTATCCACCTTTCCATCTTTAGTTTCGATCTTATGCAGATCTTCACTTTTTTCCAGTACAACTCCAATGATATTTTGAATATCTACCTTGAGTCTGTCCATATCCAGGATTGGGATTATGATATTATCTCCTACTTCAAGAAAGGGTGGGTGGCATTGGAGATACATTTCATTTTTATGGCCTGTTTAGACAAATTTTCGTGAGCTTCTCTCCTGGCTGATGTGATGTAAACTCTACTAGAACCAGCCTCATGTTCTTCCTCAGCAGGGTCTCAGCTTCGTTCTGATCCGCATTCATCTCCTCGATGACTCTCTGGAATTTGTCCTCATCTTCAATGTTTTCGAGAACATCTGATGGTAATACTGAAGTCGCGAGTCCTAAACTTGAATCTATCCGAACATAGCTCGATAGGGCGACTGTTTTATTCCAGAATGAAAAGCTCGGTTTTTCATAAACTGAATAAATCGAAGGGCTTTAACTAACTGCTTTTAATTAATAAAAACTGTAAATAATTGCGAACAAAGCAATTTTTCCATCAATTCCAGTTTTCCTTAAAATGCCTTAGTGAATTCTAGAATTGACTAGTTAATACTAGTATTCACGAAAGGGCTTTGTTCCAACTAGGCCAGGGGTGGCAATTTTTGTTTACCTCCCTAAAATCCACAAAAAGACGTAGACCACCTCCCCCTTTTAGATAAAATAATTATCGGAGAGCACCACGGGGTTGGATTTATAATTTTTATGATTAAGCGTCGGCCGGATGGCCGCGTGGTAAAGCTTCGGCTTACCACCCTGGAGGATCCGGGTCCCACACTTCCAATTTTTCAGGAGGGGTCCGGGCCCGGCCTGTTGAACCCCATCCTTCAACCATCCGGTTGACCCCATCATGGGTGCTGGCCAGCCTGTGATGGGAGCTATAAATGGCCGCCGCCAGATAAAGAATATCCCATGAGGATATGGCGGCGTAATAAACCTAACCTAACCTTATGATTAAGCTTTTTTTATATAATTTCTATAACTTCAAGAGAAGTTAAAGTGTTATTTTGTGTCCAACACTCAAAGGTTTTCAATTATTATTTAACTTTTAATATTAATAAACGTAAGTTATGTTAAAAGTTAAATACACTCAAACCTGTTTTTATGTGGTCCTTTTTTGTGCGGCGTATAAAAAAAAATTCCATCAAATGCATATTATGAATAAAAATTAATTATGGCATATAAAAAAAATTCCATCAAATGCATATTATGAATAAAAATTAATTAAAAAATGTAATTTAAAAAGAAAACAACAGAAGGCTGTCAAAATAACATGCAAATTAAAAAGAATCCAACACATTGCCCATCCGATATTACTGTACTTGTGCATATTGCCCATCTAGTAACAGTAGTTGATAACCGTTCTATGATTAACGTCCATACTTCTTGACCGAAAAATGTTCCGGTGTGTAAATTCAATTTTTCCTTGTTTGGAAAATCAATTTCTAGCTACATCGTGAGGTTTTGAATTACATATTTTCTATGTGGGACTTTTTTATGCGGTCCCTATTTACCGCATAAAAAAAAAATTTTTAAATGTGTTGCAAACGATAGTTATAGCTGCTTACGAAGTTTCAGGATAATTTTTTTTTATGAGGTCCCTATCCCCCGCACAAAAACAGGTTTGAATGTAATAATTGAACAAAATAGAAATAACATGATATAATGCTTCAGGAAACAGTTGGATAATATTTGATTCTTCGCAAATTAGACTTGTTTATTAATATCGTATAAATCAGGAATTATTATAATAGATCTTGAAAATTAACCATTTTTTTTTGCATAGTTTTTAAATTCCATTAACATGAATTTAATACGCTCAACGTTTCTGAAAAATGGAGTCATCACGCACAAGTACGGTACTAATCTTCAAAATTTAATAACTTGCTGTGAAATTGCTTCAATAGGTAACAAGTTCGCACTAACCTCTTGTCATCACAAGAAGTAATTTTAAAACCGGTTATTACTTCGTATGATTACTTTTATTTTATTTCTTTTTGTTACAACTCCCTATGTCCCAAAACAGTGCTGTATTTAATAGCAAAATATAGTGTCAAAAATATAATACTGTATATAGATGAACATCTTAAAAAAGTGAAAAATCAGTAAAAAAGGAGTTTATCGTTTTTTTTATGGTGAACGGAATAAGGAATAGTTGTTACTCAGCATTGCATATATACATACTATATACAATTATATAGATTCTTCTGGAATACAGTACATTTATTCAAAATAAACAATTTCATCATAGTTAAATCATCATCTTACTAACAAAAGTAAAAATTAGAAAGTTATAAGAAATGTTTAAATTCATCTAGAAAAGAAATTTTCTGATAAATATGAAGTAAGATGATCGTTATTTTTCTTTTTAATAATACTGTAATACCCTTTCTACACTGGCACTTTAATCTAGAATAACTCGTTATTTTAGATTAAGTTTATCAATGTAGAACGAAGGAGATTAAAAATATCCAGATTAAGTCGAGCGAAAGCGGATTAAAATAATCTTGTTTCTGAAAGTAGATTATCCAGTTTTGACCACGTGATTTGTAAAATGGCCGCTCTCACCTCGAATGTCTCCAGCACAGAAACTTCGAAAACCAGAAAAAA
>AYEL01046526.1:0-17030 GCA_000484575.1 Olivierus martensii
CATTTGAGGAAAATGCGCCAAGGATTTTTTTTGAAAATGTGAACTCCACCTTTAAATGCTTTAATAGCACTTATCAAATATATCAAATTTTTATTTTCACCATGAAGTTCGAGATTTAGCTGATTTAATTGCTGAGAAATGTCGGCTAAAAAACCTAAATCATCTAACCAGTTAGGATTTTCAAGAGTACTATAAATTTTCCCTTTTTGTTCAAGGACTATAAATTTCCCCTTTTTGTTCAAGAAATGCTTTTATTTCAACAATAAAAAAACTTTCTAATACTTTTCCTTTGCTAAGCCACCTTACTTATGTATAATTTAAAAACGTGGTTGTTTAATTGATCCTGCTTCAGACATGTTAAGTAGAATTCTTTTTTGTCGTTATAAATAAATATTTTTATCCAAAAATCACTTTGTTAAGTAGAATTCTTTTTTGTCGTTATAAATAAATATTTTTATCCAAAAATCACTTTAATAAATTTGTGAATTATTGGAAACAACTATTCAACAGATTATACACATAATTCAGTCGTTAATATCAATTTACAAGCATAATATACCGTTGTATCGTCGTCGTATATACACATTTTAGTACAAATGCGAATGATGCAAACTGAGTCTGCATAAGCCTTTTTGCTGCACAGCCTCGGAGCGTGCCAACTGCTGTTGGTAGATCAAAGGTTTTTATGCTAAATCTAGACATATTAAAAACATTTAGACTACATTTTTTAGTTATTTATTTTTTATAATTTGATAAATTACAATTCTAGTTCAGTAGATAGAAACACTAGTTTAGTAGATTTGCAGTAAACTCAAACTAATAAAAAGATATAAATAAAATTATTATTACTTATTTTAAAATTATTTTCATGTGATTAAGAAAAGTTAAAAAATGATATTTTTAAATTAATTTTTTGGAAATCTTTCCGTGGGCGCATAACAGACCAACTGCGGGCGCGGGGTTGGCACCACTGTTATAAAGGCACTGTTGTATAAAGTTTAGGATTAATTCTATAACTTTATTTAAATTTTCATCTTCTGTTAATGTCAGATTTGTGTCGTGGTATTTTGCGATTATTATTATCACGTAAACTCGTAGATGGACTAAATTTTATGATCGAGAAACGTCCTATAAATAAACATTTTTAAATCTTTCGTGGCACACAGTTTGGCAGATACTGTACTACACAAATGTTTACAATAATTGTTTATTAGCCATTTTCCTATTTTCTTAAAATAATGTGTGAAAAATGCTTTTTATTTTATAAGAAGTATTAGTACGTATGAGAATGTCGACTTTGTTGAAAATTTTTTATTTTAATAAAATATTGCTGTAATTTGTATACGTAGCTATCATCCTGCCATCTGTAGTAATAAATATTGCTATCATTTTTATACGAAGCTATCATCCTGCCATCTGTATGCTAGTTTTAGCACTGATTTTTGCTAAATTATCGCTTTTTATGTTTTTTTTTTTATTTAAGATTTGTCTCAGTGCCTTTTAAAAATGGCGGATGGTGAATTATTTCTCTATTTAGTCATTCTAAGTCATTAATTTTTCAAAAAATAGTTAAAATATAATAATAATAGCATTTTCAAACAAAGGGGAGGGGTTGTCACGAATCTCCCCTTAATCAACATAATGTAACTAGCCCATAGTCTAAGCCAAGCAATTGACCTTGGATGGACGCTGTTTGACAATAATTATGCATCCCCGGGGGTCTATGCTGTTCTTAACTCAAATAGTCTCTCTAGACCAGGGGTGGGCAAACTTTTGGGAGAAAGGGCCACATTGCATCAATGAAATATGGCCTAGGGCCGCACTTCCCTAGCGATCTCTATTCTTCACCATCTGACCTCCTCCATAGGGTCAGCCGGATTGTCCTCGTGTAAACGCTTTGGATTTCCACTCTGGAGGATCCTGGTTCGTGTCTTGGTTGTTTTCCCTTTGAAAATTTTATCATAGGGCCCGGGCCCTGTCCGCCGATTTCTATCTTCCATAATCCGGCTGGCCCCTCCGCAGGGGTTGGCAGTCTGTGGAAGGCTTGTTTCGCCCCGCCACATAGTATTCTGCAAGAATGGAGTGTGGCGTCATCTGTTGACCAAAAAAAGAAGACCCTCTCCATGGGTGTGGGTGTAGCCTGTGGTTGGAAGTGATCCTGTCCTTTAGTAATCTCTCTCATTGGAAAGAGGCGTAAAACAAAACAGCAAAAAAAAAAAAACTTCCAAAATCCCGCCTTCACCTAATAACTGTCTGAAGTGATAAAATTCTCTTAGATAATTATATAGCCAAAATAGAAAGATCCTAAGGGGTGCATTTTTTGACTAAGATATTATAAAAGAGACATGTTAAAATTAAGCCAATTTTCTTAGTAGATCAGCGTTATATGAATTATGGGTTTGAATAAAGCCAGCAGTCCGAAAAAAGTGAAACGCCATTTTCAGAGAAGCTCGGCAGATTCGAAATTCTTTTAAATTATATATTAAAATTATAATTTAATCATTTTAAATTTGAAACAATAATTAAAAACATACCTGTTTAGGATATTGCATAAATATTAAATACAAACACCATGAAATTATGAATGGTATTAAGTTGACTGACTGACCAAACGATTTTGTTTGATTTTGAATGTATTTTGGAACGGATTTCTTATGCAATGACGCCACCATGCAATGGAGTTTATTCTGGTTAACGGTTAATTAAATTATTTTTATAAGAAATACGACACTGTAATGACACCTACAGTTTACCATATGGATTACTATTTATTATTTTTCTAGAAATTTTATAAACAATATTGCTGAGATATGGAACAGATTTGATATTTTTTATATTCATTTTATTTAACGATAAAATTTTTGGTATTATAGCTATCGGTTAGAGGGCTGCGGTTTGCCCAGATATAAAAGCTTGTAAAAAATAATGCATGCACTCTATAATTTGTTTTGATGCATAGTATTATTTTAATATAATTTTCATCAATTGAACTCTGAAACTATACCAAATATAAATAATATAAACTATTCAGTAATAGTTTTGTTATAATTTTTAAAAGTACAGTATTTAAAAATTATAGAAATGATGTAATTTGAAGATAGCATTTAGTGAACTTGATGCCAACATCAGAGGATAAAATAAGATCATAATCATCATATAATAATAATATATAAATTATAATAAAATAAAAAGCCTGTGAAGTTTATATTTTTCACATGTGCAAACCAGACCGGAAGTGCCGCCATTATTATTTTCTCTCGCTTGGAATCTTTAATCACGTCTTTTTGAAAAGCAAATCCCAATCTCATTATAAGTTTTGTTTTAAATTATCATAGTATACTTCCTATTTTGTTTGTATACTTCTTTTTTATATTTAACTTCAATTTCTGACTTTTTCTCGAAAAATATTGGCTGTTCCCCGGCCCGAAGATTCAGTTTGCATTCGGTGCTCAGAGACTACATAAACGTTGCATTTAGATAATATTTTATTTATTTCAGAGATTATAATTATTTTAATTTTAAGATAATAATAATAATTATTACCATGAATCGTTAAATCGATAGTTTGTTAATTACCAATTTCAAAATGCTTGGAGAAAGAGAACAAGCAAAAGTATTGTATACAAGGATGTGCTAAATAAATGAAAAATCCCTGATTTGACAGATAAGAAAAAATTTTTCTTTTATTTTTTATTTATTTTTTTTTGTTTATTTGGACATGTAGAGGCCAGGAGCTAACAAGTATAAATAATATCTCCATAATAGAGAAGAAATAAGTTTTTACGATGATTCTTAAAAAGATCTCGAAGTCGAAAAGATCGACTCCATATAAATTTATTACAGATAGTTAAAAAAAATAATTTTTTCTACTAAAAAGCGTTAAAGTAAAAAATTATCATTTTTTAACGCCACTTACGCTCTTTTTTGGAAAGGGGCGTAAAAAATAATAAAAAAACAAATACCACTCATTTTGGGTTTAAATAGATTTCGAGCGGCCGGATGGCCAAGTGGTAACGCGTTAGCGTGCCACGCAGGAGGACCCGGGTCTGGTCCCGGATTTTTTCGGGGTACTGGGTCCGGCCCGGTGATCCCCGTCATTCACCATCCGGTCCCCTCCACGGGTGTGGGTGCAACCCGTGGCTGGAACTGGCCCTGCCCCCTTAGTAATCTTTCTAATTGGAAAGAGGGCATAAAATATGCAAAAAAAAAATAAAATAATAAATAAATAGATTTCGATTGTCTTTCGAAATATTGCTTTTGACAATATTTTAAATTTGATTATATAGGAAATGCCGTAAATATTTAGAGAGAATAAATGCGACAAATTTCTTAAAATTAAATAATAAATTTGCACTTTAGCAGACGACCTGATCGCATCAGTAAAGCGACATCTACATTTTTAATTTATTATACATACAATATTTGACGTCTTGTTTAATGTAGATTCTCGATTTTCTTGAAAAGCCAAAATGTAATGTGTTCGTTATGAATACATAACACATTAATCCAATCCTGCTATAAATTCGATTATTCATTATACAGCAAAATAAGATAAAACAAGCTACATACTAGTAATATGTAAGTTACGAAATATAAATACCCAATAATCACGAAATTAAAATAAAAAATGATGTAGGTAAACCCCATTATGTTAACATAGTGGTAACCCCCATTTGTGGTAGGAATGGGGGTTTTAAATGGTAACTTTTGTCTACAAATTGTATATTAATCATCATTCATAGTCTCTTTCCAGTATTTTCTACTACGAATGCAGCCGATTTTATGGCAAGATTATATAGAAGCGTCTACTCTGATTATAGTTCAATTGCCATCTTTTCATTGGATGAGATTATTGTGAAAATACATGCTCAATATCCAATGGTAGTTAACAGATAACATTCTGCTAGTACTTCCAGTTAGTTTCGCTTTTAATTTATTTTTCCCAAGTGCTCATGACGTCTCCCGCCAGTCACTTAAATCGATGTAAAGTTAAATCTGTTGCTTCAATTTAAATCTTACAAGTAAGTATATAAGATTTTTAATTATTATACTGTGTATGGAAAACAGAAATATATGCGTAAATAAATAAGAGTTAAAATTCTTAGAATACAATTACAGGATAGTTCCAAACAACGAAATTTATATCATTTAAAAGAGATCAATCAATAGATCAAAATTTATATAAGGACTAAGCATCAAATAAAGTTTTCAAGATACATTTTACAGTTTATAGATAGCTTTAATCACACATTATTCTAGGAGTGATTATCAAACGTGTGATGGACGATTACCTAATGCTAAGATTCATATATAAAGGATTGTGTATCTTGGAAACTACACAGATTTCACACTTGATTCTTTTGTAAATGTCTTATCTCTTTAAATGATACAAATTTCGTAATTATGTAATTCTACCATAAAAATTAAATTTTTAATTAATTAATTAAATATCAGTTTAATTTTTAAATCTGTCAGATATTCTAAACAAGTAATATTGTTATGATTCAGTATCTTAAATCTTGATCTCATATTTGTGTAATTTCATGAGGAAGAAATTGTATATAAATATTTATTATATCTTAAAAAATTAACTTTTTTAAAAGTTATCACATTTAATTTTATTAAAATCTTCGGAAATACGAAAAAACAAAAAAATAAAAATAAAATAAAATAAATGAGAATCATTATATTCAATTTAAACAAATAAATAACATCATAATGATTTGATGATTGCAATCACTTCAGAAATTTTAAAATAATTGTAGAATTAATGTTAAAATATTGAATTTTTGTTTCTTATAATGATATCTGAATTATATGTACAGTATAATTTTCTTTTGAAATAGCTACTTTTAATCAATAAATTCCATTCAAGTTCCCTATAGAAGATTATATAATAAAAATTTTTATATCAAACTTCTTAGCAGTCAGAAAGATTGCAGTCCAAACTTACATGATTTATTAAAATATGCCAACAAATGCATTATTCACAGTTTTAAATATTGCTCATTTATTTTGATATATAAATAATTGAATGACATTTTAAAATTAACAAAAGTTTAAATATAATATTCTTTACTAATTTAGTTGGCACTAAAAATCAATCAGTGCAAATTGGTTAGTTGCATCATTAATTTACGTGATTGAATATGCACAAAGGATATCTGTTGTATTATTTCAGAATCCCAAAGAGCTGTCTAAACCACGATAAGATCAGCTGGAGAGTTAAAAGATGAAAATCAATTAACTTGAACTCAAATTTTCTAAAAAAAAATCTGAAAGGTACAGGATAGAATCAATTTCAGATTCTCTAGGGATAATCTAATATGCTTCCGAGGGGCCATTTTTTGGACTACACTGCATTCAGTATAGATTTTATAGTCAATCTGCTGTTATTAGCCAAAGGAATACTTTATATCATGTTCTTGCAATAGGTCAGATTATAAATTCAATAGTAATAGAAAAATTATATCACTTTTTGAAATGTCATATATGTATATTTAATATATATAGATCGGAAGAGCGTCGTATCTTGAATAATGGTCTATCCAGAAATGCGGGAAATGAGCACCGCCTACCAGTAACAGGACACAGGTAACAGTTTCTACTGCATACAAAACCTCTAGCCTAGGCATCCATTTAAACCTGGAAAGAAAAAAAGTCCCAGATTGGGTTGAACGACCCTCGTATATCTAATAATAAAATAGTGTATTTATCCTGCTTCAAGTGCTTGTTGTGATTTTTTGATAGTGGAAAAACAAAAAAATAAAAAATAAATGTATGAAGAAGTTTCACAGTCTAACAATGAGATTATATTTCGTGGGAAAGAAAATTTCATTATTAATACTTTTATGTCATTTGTGATAAGCTAGTTTTGGAAATTAATGAAAGAGCAAAAAGCTATTAGACACATTAAATATGTTTGACATTTTTTGAAGAAAAATATAGAATCAGTGCTTCTCAAACTTTTTTCATTTATGACACCATTTTTCATTACGAGATTTTTTGCGATCAGTTGTTTATAGTTATGAAATTTCATTATTAGTACTTTTAAAGTCATTTGTGATAAGCTAGTTTTGGAAATTAATGAAAGAGCAAAAAGCTATTTAGACATATTAAATACGTTTGACATTTTTTGAAGAAGGATATAGATCAAGATAAATACAGGACTAGCATTAACAAAATTTTACAAACTTTTGGGACATATTGATTCAGAAAAATTCGTTGATGAAGTTAAACAATTTTTGATAATGATACAGAAAGAAAATTTTTCCATTAAAAATATATATAAATTTATAAATGATGGCTTAAGGTCTAATTTTCCAAAAGTAGAAACAATTTTTAAAATATTTTTGACTAAACCTATTTCAAATGCAAGTGCTGAACACTCATTTTCAGTGTTGAAACAAATAAAAAATTATTTAAGAAGCAACTTACATCAAAATAAAACAAGTGATCTATCGTTATTATGCATCGAATCAGAAGTAATGGATTCGATTAATTATGGTCACATTATAGATATATTTGCTAAAACCCAAGCCAGAAAAAATTTTTATTATTAATTTTTTTAATTTAAATTTGAACGGATTTATTTTTATAAATTTTAATAGAAATATATGTATGCTAATGTTATGTTATTTTTATTTTATTAAAATCAATTATTATAGAAATGTCGAGTTTTATTTTCAATAAACTTTAAAAAAGCATATTAGTTTGATTAACTGAAATAGACTTGTTCTTTTGGGGCCTCATAATGTTGTTGCACCTAGGGCCTCCAAAAGTATAAATGAGGCTCTGTTTTTGCATATTTAGTGAATAGAGCAAAGTACTTTCTTTGTAATATGAACATAATAATCTTCAATTTATTTCATTTAATTTTTATTTTCTGTATAATAAGAATCCTGTAGTAGATTTAACAATGCATTCATAAATGCATCATCTGAGCTTATTTTTAACCTTGTCATTCAAATGATATATAAGTCATGTTATGTGGACAGTTTTTGTAAATCAATGTTTCTTTTTAAAAAGAATATTAAAATATTGTTTCTTTTAAATGTATACATTTTATTTTCAAATAAATTTTGTATTAATAGATCTTTTAGCAAAATATATAAATATCTAACTAATGAATTAAAAATTTTCTTTCAAGGTGTTTAAAGATTATTTAAGTGGTGTAAATACTACAAATGTTGCAAATTTTACATCAAGTTTAACAACAGCATTTGAATTATTACAAAAGGTAAATATTTAATACATATTTTCTTTTATATATATATATATTTATTTTAATATTTGATATATTTTTCTTATAGGTTTAGAATTATCCAAAATGTCGCATCATGGAAAAAATTCCAGTAATAATTCTAAAAAAAATTCAAGAAAAGAATATGAAGAAAGTAAAACAATATTTCTTACTATAATTTATTAAATAATTTGGGAATTATAAAAGATAAAATATGGGATAAGCTCTATTTTTTGTCTTAAAGTTTAAATAGTGATATTTAAAAATTATTTTTGTATTGATTTATGAAATGTTAACTGACATTTAACATTTCTATTACAACAAATTCTCAAACATTAAAATACCTATTTTTATTTAATGCTGAATTGATTTATTTTAATATCTTAAGTATTTTACTATTTTCAGTTATAAAATTAGAAATATGATGGATTTTTTTTTGTGTTTTCTTACGTTTTGTTACACAATTTCAATATTATAATTAGGTTTGTTAACTATGAGGACATGTGAAATGAATTTGGATAGGAAGTTTCTTGAAGAAAGTGGATTAGATTTAATAATGGCTATGGCTAGAGATAGATCAAACACTAAATAAAAATTTATCATTGATTAAATATTGTACTTTTTACAGCTTGTGAATTAACTCTGCTATTAGGATGTGTTTATAAGAAATTGGATTATTTCCACACGAGTGTTTTTGACTGTATTCATTATACTGTCTGTTCGTTTAGAAATGAATGAAGCTTTAATGGTGAACACCATTAATGCTTCACTCAATTTCAAATTCTAATAATTGATCAGAATTGTATATAATGTGCAATTTTTCTTGTTTTTGTAATGCTCTAGTTATTTTAGTTTATCAGAATAAATTATTTTGTTGAGTGAGTGTCTTTAGAATTATTTTCAAGAATGATTCTGATTTGCATGAGAGTTTTTTAGTTGAGATTGAATAGTAATTTGTAGGATAGGAATATTTGTTCACATCTGATCAATGGTATGTGAGTGATTTTATTCTTCAACTATTGTCTATCCTTTTAAGAGAATATGGACATAAGATATTGTTATAAAAAGAAAAGATCTAAGTTCTGTTCTTCACAAAATTATTTACATAATTATTAATTGAACATATATTTATAAAAAACTGAATTATTGCACTTCTTTTTGAAATATTCATATTTATATGCTATTAACATGTACATTATTATTTATAACATTAAATTTCTCTATTATTTTTGAAAATTTCTGCATGATTTTTAATTATGAGTTCTAAACATGTTAAAATAACAACTATTCAATCTGCTGATCAATATGAAAAAACTCAATTGAGAGAAAATAGTAAAAAATTAGCATTCAACAGAAGAAATACTTTATTCAATGCAATAAGAAATGATAAGGATAAAATCAATCAACATAAAAAAACCTGATGTATACAGGTAGGCCTCGATTAGCGCGAATAATTGGTTCCATGAATTTCTCGCGCTAATCGATACCATTAATAAATAATGACTTGAGTATAGAATAAAAATACATCAGGTATACATCTAGGAATCCATATATACATGTATAAAAGAACGTAAAGTTGATATAAAAGTGAGAACACAAAAAAAAGACATTATTCCAAACATTATTTGTTATTAGTTACTTTTAATGTAACTAAAGAGGGCTCTTGTTTGAACAAAAAACATTAAAAATAAATTAAAACATGTATTTGAGGTTTTTCTTCATACAGATTGTCCTTGACTTTATGATGAGGTTATGTTTTGATAAACCATTATAAGTTGAAAATGACACATTGTGATGATAATTTTAGTAGTAATAATACACAATGGAATACCGAATCCTTTAAAATGGTAAAATTGCATGGATTTGATCCCAAATTTTCAAGGTTATAAAATCATCCAGAATTGAATTTAGTTTCCAAGGTGGTAATTCATTTGCTTTATTACTCAAACACTTAATCACAACACTAACTAGCAGTCCAAAAAAAAACTATTTATTAAGTAAAATTTTTACTTTCAGAGTAACGTTTTCAGCTAGGATATAACCATCCTCAACTCCAACATTTTTAACAGTGTAGAACAAAAGATGTTCTAAAATCTAAAAACATAGTTCGTTATGTTTCTATTGCAGAATCCTTTTAAATTTACAAAAACATTCTTTTTAAACTATTAAAAGCAGGAAGTTTATATTACTGGGGACATATACTGAAAACATATTTTATAAACAATACATTTAACAAAATTTAATAAAACCAAAATTGAACAGTTTATTAAAGTTCTGTGCTTCCACCTAAAGTTTAAGACTAATCATGCATGTGCTATCTCCTTAGGGCAAATTTCCGTGCTCTTGGAACTGTTTCCTTTTCTTTTTCGTTAATTACTTCTCTCGTCGGCTTCTTCTATATATATGCAGTTTTTCTGCAGTATTCAGCTCTGTTGCATCAGTGACATTGTCAGTTAGCCTAGCTTCTCTCCATTTAGTTTTAATATCATGTTCATAGGCACATCTTTATACTGCCATTGTTAGATTCCCATGGCTAATAGCCCACTTGTGTTCGTCTATCCTGTCCTTCAGGTTCCTTCATGTTGCCCCCATGTACACTTCTGTGGTTCCTTTATCCATATTCTCTATTGGTATCCTGTAAACCTCTGTACTTTCTTCATGGCTATAAATATCTTTAACATTTTTTAGAGCTTGCAAGACTGTCCCCTCTTATATGCCGGCCTTTTCTTTCTTCTTTTTAAGATCCTCTTGACGGTTTTTGAGTTCTGCATGGTGTCTAGGACCACTTCAAATTCTATAGTTCGTTGTTGAATTTGCAGAGAGGTGCCATGGCTATCTATTTCTTGATGTGCTCCAATACTGCACCTTTTAGTCACTGTAATTTCTTTCATCTGTTTTCTTACTGTTGCCTCAAAGTAAAAATTTTACTTAATAAATAGTTTTTTGGACTACTAGTTGGTGCTGTGATAAAGTGTTCGATTAATTGGATACCTAAAAAAAGCAGTATAGATTCTTATAATGATTTGCTTTATTACATTTTTAATAAAACAAAAAAATATTTCTAGCCAGTATGATATGAAAATAGCTAAGTTCAGAATATTATAAGGGCCTGTAATACTGCATTTATTCTATACACTTAAAATTACTGATTAAAGCACTTCATAAAGTGCTTTAATCAGTAATTTTAAATTATAAGGACCACCATAAGATTGGAATATCATAAGTCAAATGATCATGAATTGAGGACGACCTGATAAATCCTTGTTTAATTCAGGATTAGACTCTTGAAAATTGAGACTTTAACTGAAATGATGTTAAATGAAACCAGAAAACTCAATATTAGTGTAGTAAGTTCAGAATGCAGTATTTTTTATTTCTAGTACTGTAATACAGGTAGTCCTCGATTAGTGCGAGTTCGAATAATGCGATTTCGATTAGTGCGACTTTAAAAAAATGATACATTTTTCAGTTAGTGTGAGCAAATATTCAATTAATGTGAGTTGTAAGCACGAGCAAATATTCGATTAATGAGAGTTTATACCGTTTTTCAGTTAGTGCGAGCAAATATTCGTTTAATGCGAGTCACCGTTTTTCAGTTAGTGCGAGCAAATATTCGATTAATGTGAGTTGCATCGTTTTTCAGTTAGTGCGAGCAAATATTCGATTAATGCCAGTTGTAAGCATAGACCAGACATTTTTCAGTTAGTATGATCAAATATTTGATTAATGCGAGTTGTAAGCATAGACCAGTCTTACTAATAAGGGTCCATTCTCTTTTATGATGTCAATTAACAAATTAATGTTAATTTTCGGTTAGTAATGCACCTCCTTTTATGATGTCAATTAACAAATTACTGTTAATTTTCAGTTGGCCTCCTTTTATGATGTTAATTAACAAATTACCGTTAATTTTCGGTTAGAATTAATGCGAGTTGTAAGCATAGACCAGTCTTACTAACAAATGTCCGTCCCTTTAATGATGTCAATTAACAAATTAATGTTAATTTTCGGTTAGTAAAACCGAACGAGGAGCTTTTTATGATGTCAATTAACAAATTACCGTTAATGTTAATTTTCGGTTAGTAAATCCGCACGAGGAGGAGAACAGTCTAAGAACAGTCACTTGGCTTTGAAGGGGTGAAACATCAGAAAGATGGGCTTTTTGCCGTTAACTGTTTAATATTACTGTACTATTATTTAGCTTTGCTATCGTATACATACAGTATAGTACAGAATTTTCTCTTTTAAAAAGTATCGAAATGGATAAAAGGAAGAACACTTTTGACGATAAAACAGGAAACGAAAAAAAGAAGAGGTTAGTGATTACGCTAGAGCAAAAAATGGATGTAATTAAGCGACATAAAAGCAGTGCTCCACTTCCACTTTTGATTTCGATTTGGCGGTTGGTTTGATGATGGTATGAGATGCAGTTCCTGGTAAGTTATTAACTTAGACGATGAACAATGATGTAAAATATGAAAATAAATATTTCTTATACAGTTAGTGTTAAGTTAGTATTGTGGTTATTCATTGTGAAGTTAGCTAATGGCCAGAACCTCACAAAGCAAGAACCAATTGCCATATTTTACATATAGTTAATACTTCGAATAGTGCGAGAAATTCGTGGAACCAATTATTCGTATTAATTGAGGCCAACTGGCAAGAATCAACGTTAATGATGATGAGTTCGAGAGTCTCATATATTTAACTGTAGTATTGTGAAATTATTTAATAACTTTCTTCATATCTTCATTACTATACTGATCAATAATGGGATGAAAAGCAAGATTTAAGTATCAATTTCTATTGGAAAATGTTATATAGCAGTTATATGTTAGAATTTATGGGAAAGAAAATTATTTTCTAATCAAAAGATACTTTAGAATTCACAGATATTATGTCCATGATTATAATTTCTTAACATCAGTTCTCATTCATTTGCTAATAATGGTACCATTCCTATCACATATCATATCTTAACTATACCCAAAAAGACCAGTAGTATTGTAAAAGAAAAGGATATTCAAATATTTTTTACAATTTATGGAATTTAATCTGGAGTCTTCTGGTTGAAAAGTCAAAGCATTTCCACATGGTGAATCCAGCAGATTGACCTACTGAAATATAATTTCATATCATGTTCAAAGACAATATTGTGTATAATTAGCACTTGTACAAAATGTGATAACCTGGTTTTATACAACATTTCTCCAACCTTAATGGATAACATCACAAGCAATTAAATATGGATATAGTGAGAAAATTATTTTACATCTCTGGCATAAAATTTCTAAGCTCAGTTTGACTTTGGTTACGAATGACAAAGAAAGAGATTGCCGACAAACGTGCTTGTTGGACATAAACAACATCATTCTTCATTTTAGGAAGAAGATAGAGAAGATTACAGGATGCAGGGTTACGTTTAATAGAAGAAACACTCTCTTTAACACAATCCATAATGATAAGGATAGAGTGAATCTGTGTGCTATACTAGGAGTATATGAAATTCCATTTATTGACAATGATACAAGTGAACAAAGGATTTATATAGGATACAGAAAGATCATTAAGTAAAAGGACACCAAAGTATAAAAGGAATATAGAAACAGGTGCAGCAAATATTGTGATAGCTCAAAGAGCACTTATAAGTGATTTAGACATTCAGTGGAACAAAGCTAAGATAATAAAGAGGAAAGTAACCCAAAAAGGGATCAAAGTGGCAGAAGCCTTGGCAACATGTGAGAAAAAAAGAGCTAGCATCAAACCAGTTAAATGTCTCAACTCATCAAATAATTACCTGTGCCTGGCGGTGGTGCTTGAACTAAGGGGCGCTGATTATAACTTCCAAAGTACTTGGGTTGAAGATTTTGTGACTTTGTTGATATTTTGTTTTTCAAATGTTAAGCTTGTTATTTTAATCATAATTTAATAATAATGTTAAAAAATGTATACCCATTTTTAGTTAATGTTTAATATTGTATGATTAGTTTAGTACATATGTACTTAATTGTTTATTTCCTGTTACTATGGTGACCACTGGTTAATATTCCAGAAGGAATTTGTACATTTAAAAAAAATTTTTTTGGAATGTAGCTAAAGGAGGATTTTAATAAAAATCAAAAGCGCTTCTATAAAGTTGCATTTAATATTGTTAATTGCATGTATAATTAATATTCCTGCTATAGTGTTATTTGTGAACTTTCTGTTTTTTTAAAATTACATTATAAATTTCCAACACGTTTTCTATTTCTTATGCAGGAATAAAAAATAGAACTTTATTCCATTCCACTGCCTTAAAAAATTTAATTTAATTAATTAAATTAAATTTTTGCTCATGACATAATAGCAAAATAATGTTAAGTGAGGCATATTAAACAAAGACCTACTGCATATATTTTTGTTGTCTACAGAAATGTTGAATAATAATCAATTTATACAAAAATTAATTTAAAGAAATATTCATTTGATTGAATAATATATATATTTTAAATTTTAACATAATAATGAAATTTTTCAAATAGTTTTATTAAAAAAAATTTGTAATATTTTATAACAACATTGTTTATTTGAAAACATTTTCAAATTAAATATATAATCTGTTCTTTAAGTTTTTTAATCATAGTATTAAACTTAGTTAATTTAATTGAAGTAATTAATAAGTTATCAACTATTAATATATTTTTTATTTAATAAAAGAGCCTAGAGAAAAGAAGAAAAAAAGTTTTTTTGAAAGTGCCTTTAATACAAGAGGAAGTTTAAAAACATCAAGTAAGAGAAATAATTGTTATATTCAATATCACTATATAATATTTATTCAGTAGCTGATTTCTTATAAAAAAAATTTATGGAAAAGTTATGAAGAAAAATTTATAAGGAAATATCAATTTGATTCAATTGGATTAAAAATAGAGTATAGACATACTTGCTTTATAGTGCTTCTCAATTATATTCTATATTTTTACTTTATATTTCAAAATGAAAATTATCTGCAATTAATTGCAAAATAATACTTAGAATAGATATATAAATTAACATACAGGCTTGGATTTATTCTGATAAACTGGAGTTGTGAGACCTGGAATCAAACTTTATAAACACCTCTTGCTTCACGTAAACCAGAGTAAAACTTTACAGCACTTAAGCAAAGTTAATTTTTCATATAATTACAATTAATATATATATTACTACTATATAATTACAAGCGAAGGACAGAAAGAACACGGAACAGGTGCTATATCTTATGGAGGAATAAAATGTACCTATCGGACTGTGGATTAGGGGATGATGAAAATCCATAAATCATATCTTCTGCTCATTGAGGCATGCTGAATTTTGAAAGACAACACTCATGAAATTCTGCCATGAATTGCAATGTTTCTGGATGAGAAAAGTCTAGAAAACAACATAAAAAGTGATTATGAAGAGTTTGTTTTAAAGCTTGTGTATTTTTGAAATTAAACAAGCTGAATTTGTACTTACAAGGAATAGAAGGAGTTGATATATTTGCAGTTCATGACAAAACTTATTATGGAAGAAGAATTTTAATAAACAACAAGTATAATTGTTTTGAAACATTTGAAACCTTTATCATCAAAAATGAGATAAAACTAACTAATTGTTCTCCATGATATCTGCACATTTGAATGAAGTGAAAGAAAATTTTGATTGTTACTTCTTTGAAGAGATGAAAAACTGATAGCAAAAGAAGTGGATTGTAAATCCATTCCATAGCAATATAGTGAGTGACTAGAATAGCAACAAAGTCTGATGAAGAACTCATTGAGCTATTCAATACCTTGCTAAAACTGAATTTTAATTGCAAAATTAACACAGTCATATGTTATCTATTCAACAAATTTATCCAAGTCTTTCTACTGAAGTTTTGAAGTGTTATTTCCTTTCACAACTTTGTACATCTGTGAAATTGGATTTTTGATAATGATAGGATAAAAACCAAATTTCAATACAAATTGTAGTTGTTGAACTCCTTGTGCCTGAAACAGATTCATATCAATATGTACGTCAATGCTGTCAATAAGAGAAATCAGAAACGAGTATACCTTTCCAAGACATAGGATAAAATAAAAGTAAGCTGCTCTTTGAGGTAATATACAAATAAACAAAATTATAGCACTTGTGAGCAGTCCATAAAGTCTTTATTCATTAAAAAACTTTGTTTGGAGGAACGCTTTAGGCTACTTTAAAGCCATTATCAACTCACATATCATAATTCTTTTCTAACAACATAAACGTTAAGGAACAACTGAGAAGTTTCGTTCTTTTTTAGAATCAGTTTAAATTTAAAATACAGAAACGTCTGTTTAATTTTCATAAGTACCACTAAAAAATCACTTCACAAAAACTAAGAAAAAATAAAAATAATTAAAGTTAGGAAACCTAGGATAGGAGTCATTCACTTGATGTGTTTCCTCTAATGTACAGTCCCGTGCAAACATTTTGTCAGGTTCTGTGTAGGGGAGAAAGTGGCTGACTCACTATCGAGTACTACGTCAGGCACTAATGTCCGAAGACGCCGCAGAACGAAATGAACTCGACCGTTGTCTCTGTTAATAGGGAAGTTAGGTTTAGAGTGAATGGGAAGAGACGTCACCATTTCATTGACACGACTAATCGGAGATTTACTATTTTCTCTGCTGCTGTATTTAATAGTCAAATAACTTACTTTGCAAAAATTACTTGTAATCAACAATGAAATATAAATATACAGTTTATTCATTAAGATGACATTTTAATACAACGATTTATAGATTATGCTGTTTGCATATTC
>AYEL01046528.1:0-48071 GCA_000484575.1 Olivierus martensii
TAGATTAAAAAGTAACTAAAATAATAATTAAAATAACGAAAAAATAATTATTATTTAAAATCTGTACTGAAAAATAACTTTAGTCTATCAAGAAAGTTCATCGTAAGCAAAATCAAAACTTCGAAATTGCACGCTTAACGTTTAGAAATCACTTTGCACACGTCATCCTAACGGTGTATGACGTCATCATTAGGATAATCCACTCATTTTAAAATACAATCAAAGATTTAAATACGATAACTCAACTCAACTAGACAAAATACAATGTAAGTGAAAACGAAACTTCGAACAGTCTCTTGGGAGTCGTGTGACATAGACGTATTCCAATAGAATTTTTACTGTGATACTTAAATATGAATTTTTTTTAGAAAAGAAAACAGTTATTCAATAACAATAATAAAAAGAAAATATTTTTATGTAAATTATAAAGATTTATTACTATTTGTGAACTTGATATTTTCTGAAGTTACGTCATTCTCAGATATCAATCTCATTTCGGAGTAAAATTTTACTTTACCTGCTGCGATCGAGCGCATTGCGCTGCCGAATTCAACCTGCATTTACTGTATATAAGTGCATCAGATAGGGGACCCCGCACTGCC
Organism: Olivierus martensii; assembly: GCA_000484575.1. Taxonomy (NCBI): domain Eukaryota; kingdom Metazoa; phylum Arthropoda; class Arachnida; order Scorpiones; family Buthidae; genus Olivierus; species Olivierus martensii. The sequence goes on from AYEL01046528.1 coordinate 603, forward strand.
TGATGTGCCAGGATGCAGAAATTCTCGACAGTCATCCAAGAATCTTAAGTAGACGCACTGTGTTGGATCATTTAGCTGAATTATTGTCAAGAATTTCTGCGTTGCGCCGCCTGATGTGCCGCGACGTCGCCTATCTGATGCACTTATACAAATGCAAGTTGGAGTCGGCGGCGCGACAAGCTTGATCGCTTCAGATAACGTAAAATTTTACGTTTTAAATTGATATATTGGTGTTTATATTATAAAATTAATTATATATATATATATATATTTAAAGTTTCAATAAAATATTTATTTTGACAAATTGCATTAATATATCGATAACTAAAAATCAAAGATCAGGTAATTTATTGTTTTTGAATTTTTATTGAATTTTAAGTACTAAAGTCTGGGGGTAGGCTTATATACGGGTTATGCATTTTTACCGATTTTCAAACTCTGAAGTCGGGGGAGTCGGCTTATACACGAGTATATATGGTTGCAAAGTTGCGGGTTAGAACGAATGCAATACTATTAATTATAACTAAGCCTAACGGTTAGCGACTCTGCAAATACCAGAGTTCTGCCTGAGCTCAGGTCTTTTTTTAAGTTCTAACTTAATATTAATTAATTACAAAAACAATTTAACAACAATGTAACGTCTAGCTGACGAAACGAAACCGAAAATCGGAACTTAAACTAAAAGTACCGATTAAGTGTTAGACTAGAACAAACAAACAACGATGTTAGAACTTACACTAATAAATTGAAGAAATTCTCAAAACAAGTTAGATAATGAAAAATATAAAATTTATTAGACTCAAACACTTACAAAAGTGTTAATAAATGTTTTATTGAAACTATAATAAAGCAACAAGTAATTAATCGACAAAATTTGTTTAATCCAATTCAAATAACCAAAATCCACAAGGAACAAACCTTAAATAATACTAAATTCTACTACCTCCACTTCCGATACAAACTTCAAACAATCGTCTATCTTTACAAGAACTCAAATGTCACTCACCAATTTTACATCAAGACAACATCTCTGGTTATCAAACAACACCTCAATCGGCTTGTCGACTGCGTCGATCTTTTATACGGGTGACTTTTATCTGCTTGTCGACTGCGTCGGTCTTTTATACGGGTGACTTACAATCCACACTTTGCTCATTTGCATACTTATACATAACAAGTTTTAAAGTTCTTAGCTTACAAGTAATTCCATTTGTATCATTCTCTTTACAATTAATTTATCTACCGAATAAAACACCGATATGGCTCATTCTTATTTTCACATATCAGTTCAGTGGTAAAATTAGTTATATTAAATGATGACATTACCCGGGATAGCTCTTCCGGAGGACGGTTCTGATTATGTATCACATGATTGCTAATGATAGAGACGTAGAACGTGGGAAGTAAGTTAACTTTTAAACTAAAATATAATATGTTAGAATTAATAAGAAAAGAATGCTAAATAATAGAGTACATAATAAAATAAAATTAGGACAGGTGAAAGTTAACTTCCTCACACGGTATATCTAATTTATGAATTATAAATTGAAGTCATAGTATGATAAACATTGATGTTAATCTTAGAATTACTGCATTATAACTTTAAAATAAAACGAAAGCACTTACTGCAGTATAGGAAAAAACTTCTAATCATAAATTGAACTAACGTTTTCCGCATTTTTCGCCATCTTCAGGTTCGAATTCTATCAGAACTTTCAAGATCTTGAAAGTTCCGATAGAATTTGAACCTGAAGATGGCAAAAAGTGCCGAAAACGTTAGTTCAATTTATGATTAGAAGTTTTTCCTATACTGCAGTAAGTGCTTTCATTTTATTTTAAAGTTGAGTGAAGGGTAAATAGCAGTAGTTGAAAGTATAGCATGCATTATAACATTTCAAGGCATTTTTCATCATATTACAAGTATTAAATATCATCAGAACCTTAAAGTATGTGATTTCATATTTTTAATCTATTTGATTATATTTTAAATTGGAGATAAAAAATTGTCAAAACTCATTGTTTATTTTTTTTTATAAAATTTATCAAAATAATATTCCCATATATGTTTAATTACAATGAAATTTGTAAAATTGAAATATATAAAATTTCATAGCAATATATTATTGTGTTGTTTCAAATGAAATGGCCAATTTTAAGGATGATTGAAAAAGAAGAGAATAAAAAGAAGAAGAATAACTGTTTAATCAAAGTAATGTCCAGCAGCATCAATGCATTGTTGCCAACGTGTGGCAAGATCATTTATACCACTTTTGTAAAAATTAGTGTCTTTGGAAGTGATGAAGTCTTCCACTGCCCTATAAATTGATGTGTCATTGGCAAAGCATTTCTCGAACAAAAAATAGCTCATGTGCTGGAAAAAATAGTAATCTGTTGGGGAAATGTCAGGAGAATATGGAGGATGAGGCACAATTTTGTATCCCAAATTGTTGATTTGCTGTATGGTTAACACTGTCATATATGGTCGAGCTTTAACCGGAAACAATAGGACTCCATTTCTATTCCATTTCTCTAACACTGATTTTTCACAAACATCAATGACTATTCCACAATTTTACATTAAAAATATTTTTTCTATAAAACTACATTTATTTAATTTTTTAAAATTCCTAAACATTTAATTTTCTAAAAAATACAAAGATTGCATGTCACAAGTACTGATTGCTTAAGGCACAATGTGTCATGCATTTGCTGCATATCTGTACAATGTCAAGCTGCATTTATCATTTCACCTCGTGGATGGAATGAGTAGGGAATAATATCAGCAGAAGACCACCATACAGTAAATAACATCTTCTTTGGATGCAAAGGTGCCTTTGGAGTTCTTCCTAGAGTGTCTTTCACTCCCAACCACTGCAATGAACATCTATGATTGTCATAGAATATCCACTTCTCATCCATGGTCACAATTTACCTTTCTTCTTTACATATTTTCAAACAACTGCTTTTCTCCTTAATAATATTATTACTTAAACAGCAGCACTTACCGCAGTAGAGGATAATCTTAAACTTCTTTAATAATTCAACATTTATTGGCTAACGTTTTCGGTATTCAATACCATCCTCAGGCCAGATATTCTAAATATAATTCTAACCTCTAAGGGTCTATATACAGAATCTCAACAGAACATTGCTAAGGTTACAGTCTCTTAGGCAACCAGTTTATACTTTAGAATTAATAAATAAAATAAAATAAATTCTAAAGTATAAACTGGATTTTATTTTATCTCCTTAAGAGAGAAGAGCACACTTCTTTCTTAAGAAGTGCTTTGTTTTCATCAGTGAATTTGTGAGGCACCCACTTGTCGAGTTTCCTTACTTTTCCTATTATTTCCAAGTGCCATGAAATAGTTGAAAAGTGTACATTTAATTGTCTGGGCAATTTCTTGTACAGTTTGTCGTAGATCTGATTTGATTAAATCTTTTAATTCATTCAATTCAATGAAGGAAGGACGATGGCCACGGGGTTTGTTTTGTAGCCTTAAATCTTCTGAGTGAAATTTTTCAAACCAATGGCAAGTGGATCTCTCATTAGTTGTTCCTCCACCAAATGCTTTATTGATGTTTTTTACTGCAACCATTGCAGAATTTCCAATTTGAACTTGTAAAGGTATAGCAACCTTTATCAACTGAGTTCTGTGATTGACTTGATGTCTGTAGTATTCAATGTTTAATGCTTGTTGAATGAAACAAATACTACAATTGCATCACTCACGTGTGACATTGTCACATGACATAAAAAATTGGCATAAACCTCAGCACTTGCTTTCTTTCACAATAAGTAGAAACCTGATGCCATTTAATGACCATTTCATTTGCAACAACCCAATATATTAATTTTTTGGACCATTTTGGTCCTACAGAATCCTCAAATTGAAAAAGCAAATGGATAAGTCACATGGTTTATTCATGTGATTATTATTTATTTTATACATAAAGGAAAATTAGTCCTGCAACTAATTTCAAAATAATACTTAAAATAAGCGTATAAAACTTAAAATAACCCATAAATTTTAATAAATTGTGCAAAAATCCTTCGCTTTTAATAATTTTATCATTCTGGCAATGCCATGTTGAAATATATTTTATCTCTAACAAGGAGAGGTTCAGACATTCAGGTCACTGATTTTTTTGAAATTGCACATACTTGTAGTAGTTATCTAGGACAATATAATATGTGAGCAATAAAGTGCACAACTTAAGCATTGTTGAGAAAATTGCACGAGAAGTTTCATACTGAGTTCATATATTCTAAAATTTAATTATCTTTCGAATGTCCCAGTAGCACAGTGGTTGAAGATTTGCTTTTATAATTACATGATCACTGGTTCAGTTCTTAGCTTTGATAATTTTTTTATTTATTTATTTTATTATTATTATTTTATTATTATTATTATTTTTCTCTTATATTGTCTTATATAAATACAGTTATTTATATTTTTTTATTTGTTTTAAATATTTTATATATGTTTATATCAACAATGGTTTCTATATATTTTTTGTCAATAGATGATGCCACTTTCTATTCTGTAAAAAATACTAATTTTCTGACTGCAATATGAGTGTGGTGCATTTGAAAATTACTTCTCTTGGTAGTTGTAACAAAGGTCGGTTTATATCAACGATGGTTTCAATATATTTTTGTCAATAGATGACGCCACTTTCTATTCTGTAAAAATAGTAACTTTCTGACTGCAAAATGAGTGTAGGGCATTAAGAGAACAGATCGGCGCTTTCCTTCGGCGTTTGGTGACGTCATGTTTTGCGGCGCACATAGTTGTAACAAATTAAAACTATTCTGAAGGACTTTCATCAATAAAGTCTTTAATAATCATTGAATGTAATAAAAACCAAACAATGTTTATCAATCTATCGCTTGGTATAAACCGGCCTTTAGAAAATTACTTCTCTCGGCATCTGTAACAAATAAAATCTATTCCGAATGACTTTCATCAATAAAATCTATAACAATCATTGAATGTAATAAAAACCAAACAGTTTATCAGAATCAGTTCCACGAGGTTGAAGTTGCCAAAAAAGTATGATTTCATTTCATTTGAAACAAAAATAAAATTAGTGAATCTAGCTAAAAATCATCCATAATAAAATTAGTGAATCTAGCTAAAAACCATCCCACTTGAGTCTGTGCACTCTCCATAGAAAAGGTTCTTGTAAATTATTAAAGAAAGATGGGAAAAAATATCAAGTCTGTGCACTTTCCATAGAAAAGGTTCTCGTAAATTATAAAGATGGAAAAAATATCAAAATTGGAGGTATATTTGCTAATAAATATGCTATTATCAATAATTATAAATTGGTATTAATAGTTAATTTCTTATTAAAATGGAAAGTGGCATCATCTGTTGACAAAAAAATGTATATAACGTATATACATAAAATATTTAAAACAAATAAAAAAATATAAATAACTGTGTTTATATAAAAATGTCTGTGTCTCTCCATAGAAAAGGTTCTCGTAAATAATTAAAGAAAGATGGGAAAAAATAAAAATTGGAGGAATATTTTCCTATAAATATGCTATTTAATAATTATAAATTAGTATTAATAGTTAAGTATTACAAGTTAATATTCTTATAGAATGTAAAGTGGCATTATCTGTTGACAAAAAAAAAAAAAACGTATATATCAGTATATACATAAAATATTTAAAACAAATAAAAAAATATAAATAATCTGTATTTATATAAAACAATAATATTTGAACCCCCAAATAAAAAATATAAATAATTGTATTTAAATAAAACAATGTAAGAAGAAAAAATAAAAATAAAATAAATAAATAAATAATAAAATTAATACTGAGAATTGAACCAACAATCACACAATTACAAAAGTAAAACAATACCAACTATGCTATGAGGCCATCTTTTTGACTTTCGAATTCTAATATATATGAATTCAGCACAAAACTTCTCGTTCGATTTTCTCGACAATGCTTGAGTTGTGCACTTTATTGTTTGCGCATTGTATTGTCCCAGGGGACTACTACAAGTGTGCAAGATTTAAGAAAAATCGATGACCTGAATGTCTGAACTTCCCCTTGTTTCCTTTCTTAAAGAGTTGGTCACGTTACTTTATCAAATCATATTATTATTATTTGCTATATTTATCAGCAAGGAGACAGTTTGCATTTTAAATCATTTACATTGTACTTTTAATAATGTAGTACTGAAGAACTCAGGAAATAAGAAGTGTGCTTGCTTTAACATTTGCCTACATAAAATAATAATAAACTCAAATAACAATATGAGTTGCTTTATTTGATAGAAATTATATCTATAATTCTTACATTCACTTCTCTTACCCTTCCACTTATAGAAAGGGACAGTTACAGATTTAGTCCAATCACTTGGAATCTTACCTTTTATCCAATATTGTTTACACAGGTACCATATCCTTATATCCATAACATTCAAGTGTTGCTCTAAGTTTAATCATAAACCCAATGCTTCATCATTAAACCTTTGTAGAATACTGTTAGGTGTCAAGTCATCATTATAAATAATAAAAATATCATCCACATACTGTAAAAATAATTTATATTCAGTTTGTAACAAAGGGAGGATCAAATGCTCTTTATATCTAATTACTAGCTCTGCCATGACACCCCCGCCATTACAATAGGTACTCCAACGCATTGTCTATTTAAAAAAGGAGTTATATGCTATCAGATGGCATATATCTCTTAGTAATTGTGGTGGAATTCCTATTTCTTGCATATTCTCAAGGAGAAACTTATATAAAATTAAGCAAGCTCAAGATATATTTATAGATTGATACAACTGAGAGTAATCTGTGACTACCATTATATCGTTGGGCTGGATATTGTATAATTCAAGTTTCTGTAAAACGTCTATGGATGAATGTATAATAATATAGCAAGTAATAAATATATCAATCTTTCTCTTGAATTTGAGCTGTTGTTAAGATTTAATTTTAGGAAAGCATTAATTCTATAATAAAATATATTTATTATTGATAGATTTGCTCTGTAATTTATTTATTATTCATAATCAGATATATTTGCCTCTCATAATTCTGTTATTTTTCAATATTATCTTATTCTAATTCAAGTGAATTTGAAGGTTGGTTTATACATAGATCTAGTATTTTAAAATAATATTTTTGGTTTAGAACTAATGAAGTCAATTTGTGTGTACTGGCCTTATAAATAAGTATATACAGAAATTGCTAAAATTTGATGCTGATTGAAAATTCAAATTTACAATTATTATATTGCAAATAGAATATTCATTTGTAATATAATGAATATCTCATGTTATTCAGTTTTAAATAAATCCAGTTGTTGTTATAACATTTTGCTTCTGATTATATGTAAAAAAAATATATATATTTGAATGTTTTTGAATTATATATATATAAAATTCAAAAACATTTAAAAGTGGATTTAAAATAAATATAATTTATAATTTAATAAAAATCAGCACTACAACAAGTAGAATACTTATTAAGTACAAAATTTAATAGTTGTAAAAATATTTTTGATTTTGTAAAAAACCCTCTTCAGTTATAAGTTAAAAAGAAAATCAGAAAAATCAATCAGAAATTCAAATTGATTATCTTGATTCCAATTTATCAGTATGAAAATAAACATACAAATTTTAATTTTGTATTAAAATTACTGCCAGAGTAAAACTGCTAAAATAGAATCATGAAAACAGCAGATGCTCAGTTTGAATTTCTGGTTGGTTATTCTGGTTTTCTTTTTAACTTGTATGTAACTGAAGAGCAGTGATGGAACTACAATGCGGGAGGCCCAAATCCTCTTATACTTTCTATCTTTTTTTTAAATTAACAGCATAATACAATAAAAATTAAATGCACCATGAAAGGAGTGAAATATTCATTGAATCAGAGCAGTGCAGTAGTAGGAGCAGTAGCCAAAAATATAGAAATAAAACATATAATAAATTCAGCATTAGTATGCAGTAGAGTAAAAACATTTATTTTACATAACATCGCAAACGTTTTCGGTTCGGCGCCATTCTCAAGCAACATTTCAAATCATAACAGATCTCAACAACGAAGCATATAAGTGTTACTATGGTTACAATAGAACTCTTTTTCTATACAACTTAGAACATTAGAACAATTTCAATTGTTACATTAGTTCATCTTTAAACTTTAAAATTGAAAAATTTTTAAATTATAATATTCTAATACGTCAGCTTAAAATACACTAAGGAACCAATACGTTCCACATTACAGATCACAATTAATATATTATATACTCTTATGGGTATACTATAATACATTAACTAATAAATATAACAAATCACAGTAATTAAGTCTATATTTTCAGATACGAGTTAGCGTAGGATTATTATTGTCCTATTTAACAAATTTCATTTTATCAGATTCATCTTCTATTTAGGGCGTACTTCCATACCTGCGATGGCTCCCAGGCTAACTTATCATTTATAAGGGCTTCCTTTGTTTTTCTTTTCAAAATTTCTAGCAACTCTACAATCATTGGTTGCGTCCATTTAGGAACCTTTTTTATTACCTCCGCTTCATCCCATGCAATGCAGATATTCTTGTCGTAAGCCTCTTTAGCTAACGAGGTAGTCAATTTTGCCTGTGCTATATCTTTCTTATACTTGTCTAATCTCTTGAGCAGTTTCCTTGTGGTAACACCCACGTATGCCGTCTGCTTATTCTCTCCTTTCTCCTTTATTGGGATTCTATATACACCTTTTTGTTCTAATTTAGTTAGGGGGTCCTTATCATTCCTCACCGCATTAAATATAGTGGTTCCTCTTTCAGGCGCAATCTTTCTATTCATATCTTTTGCTACTTTATCACATTAATATTCTTCAAATGATATGGAACTGAGACAAAATCTTTACAGTCTGTTCTCTGTGCTCTTATTTCATCCTTTGTTGCTGCTAATTTCTTCCTAACCTTCCATAAAATCTGTTTTAAAAACGTTACAGTATAACCGTGTTGTAGTCCTATACTCTTAATATAATTAAGTTCTTCTCGCAAATCTTCTTCTTCTGTACATTACAATAGGGCTCTCCTATATAAGCTTCTAAACGCAGACCTTTTATAACTGGTCGGGTCGTTAGACCACCTTGGAATCAACACTGGCTAGTACGATGGTTTTCTATAAACTTTTGTCGTGATCCTCCGTTTCTGGACCGGTAATTGTATATCTCCACCTTGGAATCAACACTGGCTGGTACGATGGTTTTCTATAAACTTTTGTCGTGATCTTCCGTTTCCGGACCTGTAATTGTATATCTAGATAATGAATTGCTTCTCTACTTACCTGGTCCTTTTTAAGCTTGAGACCATATTCTTCTAAATTAAATTGCTCTGCCAGATGATCTATTTTAGAATCATCCTTCCATAAAACTATGACATCATCCACATATCTATTAAAGAACTTTATTTCAGACTGGAGGTGTGCCATTAATCTACTCTCTAGGGATCTTAATAGGATCTCAGCCAGTGTGCCCGCTATGGGGCTACCTATAGGTACTCCTTCTACTGCTTAAAAACATTTGCTCTAAACTTAAAATATGACCCATAGCATATAATGTGTACTATCTCTCTTATAAGACCTGGGTTACATTGCTCATGTGGCAGGTGTTCTAGTATAAATCTGTATAAAGATAAGCAGACTGGTTCAATTTTCAGTGAAGGGTACAACGCTTCATAATCATACGTGGCAAAAATATTTCCATCTTCTATCTCTATCTCTCTAAATCTATTCACAAGACCGAAAGCATCTATATTCTTATGCTCTTCTCTTTCTAAGATACTATTACACCATTCTCCTATAGACTTCTCTAAATAATATGTTGGTGCCAGTCTTTTTTCTACTATGGGTCTCACTTCCAACGGATCTTTATGAGTCTTTATATATGCAAATAGTCTTGTGCTCGTTGGAGCCTCTTGTCTCTTCACTCTCCATATTTGCGGGAATTCTGGGTGTCTACATAATCTATCTACTCTTGCTGCTAATTTCTCTGTGGGATCTTCTCTCATTACCTCCTCTCGAGTTTTTCTTATGTATTCTAAGAGGGACTCATCATAAACCTTTTTCTCTAGCATTACCATCTTTTTTGTTTTATCTTCTCTCGTCATTATATATCCTTCCTTTTCCATCCAATTCAGTGTTTTCTTTATATCAACCTTATCTTGTTTAGCATCTTTCTTTCTCTCCTTATTCTCTTTCTTGTATCTCTGATTCATGAACTTCCATCTCAAATTCTCTTTTTCTAATTCTTCTTTATCTCTAATTATATTCTCAAAGACTGGGGTATCATCCGTTAACGATGTCAAATTATAGACGGCATATGACGGACCCTTCTTCAGTAACTGCTCCACATAATATGGGAGTCTTATGTTCCCTATAATTGTTAAAATGTTTTTAATGTCTAAGGATTGTTTTTTATCCTTCCCAAGTTGCTTTTTAAAAATCCATCTAAGTTTGCTAACGTATTTTCTCCTTAACTTCTGCTTATAGCGATCTAACTCTTGCTCTATTGAAGTCAAAGGCCTTACTCCAACTAAGCTCTCATATTCCATATAGGAGTGTTCTAATTTTCTTTTATGCCCATAATACCTTCTTTTTGCATCTGTTATGGCTACCTTAAGACAGATTTCTTTAGTTTTCTTAATTACTGTTCTAGAGTTTATAGGTAATCTTATTTTATAAATTGAATTCGGTAATACTCCATTAATTCTACACTGAGTAAGAAAAATTAACGTCTCTTCTGCTTTCACTTTCTTAATACCAACACTTATACACTTCAAATTATACACTTTATTAATTATACACTAAATTATTCAAATTATACACTTCGAATTCAATTTATAAAATAAGATTACCTATAAACTCTAGAACAGTAATTAAGAAAACTAAAGAAATCTGTCTTAAGGTAGCCATAACGGATGCAAAAAGGAGGTATTACGTGCGTAAAAGAAAATTAGAACACTCCTATATGGAATATGAGAGCTTAGATCGCTATAAGCAGAAGTTAAGGAGAAAATACGTTAGCAAACTTAGATGGATTTTTAAAAAGCAATTTGGGAAGGATAAAAAACAATCCTTAGACATTAAAAAATATTATTAAATTTTTATTCTTAACAAGTATCCTGCTTGTAGTGCTAATTCTCATTACTTTACATATAAATATAATAAAATTGTTAATATTAAGAAATAATAATAATTCCTATTTGAATATATAATTATTACAATATTGAATTTAGGTGAAATTGGTGACTTAATTTATTTAAAATGAAATTCTAATAATTACACTAATAAACTATATTTAATTAGACATTGAAGATTAGTAAAAGCTAAAATTAAAGCAAAAATAACTAAAATTTTTAAATTCTTCATATTTATTTCAAATAATATAAATCATTTCAGTATAATAAAACCAGACAGGGAAGTCAGTGTAATCAAGCCATTATGTTAGTAACAGATGGAGCACCTCAAACTTATAGTGATATATTTCGAAAATATAATTGGCCAAATATACCAGTAAGTTTTTTATTTGATATAATATTTTAAAAAAATATGCATGCAGTTTTTAGTAATGAATTTATTAAAGCAATTAATTTTATATATATATATATATCAATACACTTCTAATTCAGTAATTGTATTACTCCCATGTTTCTAAAGCACTATGGATTGTGAGAAACTTATAACTAAATTTTACAGTATTTGTTTAATGAATGATATTGAACTGGGTAGAATTATTGTTTATAGATGTTATTTATTATACACAAGAATATAAAAAATGTGACATGCTTGGAATGATTTTGCACATATATTTATTTGTGTGTGATATACATCCCTTAATTTCCCTTTTCTTGTTTACATTTTTATATCCTATAGTACATGTAGGAAGGGGGAGCTTTCTCAGCCCTAGCACTGTGACCATCAAAGGTCTATTGTGCACCCCCAACAGAATCAACCCAGAAGAAGTCCTGTCTTAATCACAAAAGACAGTATCTTCTTCAATGGGACTATAGCAAGGTCTTCTGGTGTAGGGAAATACAATCCGAAGATCATACCTTAGCCAAGAAAGGGCCATAAAATGTGAAGAGGAGTTTCATCCTCATCCTGACATCTTTTACAAGTAGGGCTATTAGCAATCCCAATTAAATGAAGATGTCTTCAAAGATGACAGTACCCAGTAAGGAGCCCTGTGACAATCCTAACTTCATTTTTATGCAGTGAGAGCAACTCTTTACTTCTCTGAACAGAAGAGCCTGAAATGAGAGCTTTTGCCTGCCTAAGACCAGGTAGATGTAGATGTGAAAGGGGGGCCCACCCAGCCCAAGCACCATGACCACCAATGGTCTATTGTTCATGCCCAACAAAATCATCCCAGAAGAAGTCCTGTCTTTAATACAAAAGATAGTAGCTTCCTCAATGGGACAGTAGCAAGATCTTCTGGTGCAGGAAAATACAACCCAAAAAGATAATACCTAAGCCAAGAAAGGGCCACACATTCATACAAAATGTAAGAGGAGTTTCATTTTTGCCCTGACATCATCTGCAAATAGGGCTATTGACAATCCCAATCAAGTGAAGATGTCTACTAAGATGACAGTGCCCTGTGAGGAGCCCTGTAACAATCCTAACTTCATTTTTGTGCATCACCCACCCAAATGCATCAGATCTGATGTCCAGGGCAGACTCAGGTCCAATAAAGGAGCAAGAAGCCCTTTCTTTGGCAAGCCCATCTGCAACCCATTACCCTCAATCTCTTTGTGCCCCAGTATCCAAACAAGCTGCACCCTGTTCTTGGTAGCTAGTTCCTCAATGAGAATATAACATTACCAAATGAGCTTAGAAAAAAAACAGTACCTATCAAGCACTTTAAGAGCAACCTGACTATCAGATAGGATATAAATTTGTTTACATACATAACCCCTATCAAGATTAATTCTAACACATGCAGAAATAGCAAAAATTTCTGCCTGAAAGACAGTGTCAAACTGCCCAAGGGAATAGGAATAAAACATCTGCATCTCCTTGCAGTAGAATACTCTTCTTTAATTCATTTTGTGGTTGATATAGTAGTTTACTATGTCCTCTTTCCTATTTGCAAGAATTAATCCGTCATCAACATAAATAGCAATAACAATCAATATTCCATTATCTCTTTTAATAACTCAGAAAGATGAATACTACACTGTCTATCTATATCTAAATAAATACTCAAACTAGCACTTAGACAGGCACAATAACGATTTAATAAGGAAAAAATAGTAGTAGCGCTTTCGATCATTACAATCCTCATCAGCTACAATGAATCTGTGATTCATTGTAGCTGATGAGGATTGTAATGATAGGCTGATGATCTCTCTCATTGTAATGATAGGCACTCTCTTGCTCCTAGAATGATAGGCTGATGATCTTCAAATTTTTAAAGAAACAGTCAAGACTCAGCTGACGGGCAGCATTCTTCCTCTCTCTATAAAGTTCTTTGCAGCAAACCAAAGAATTCTGAATTTCTCTCGCAACTTTGGTGCTTTCTAGTCTTATTAGGATCATTTTCTTCAATTATTCTGATGGCACTGTCAATATGTTTAAAAAATTCAGTCATTTGTTTTGTTGAAAGTTGTTTGATGGGCTTAGCAACATAGGGTTCCTGATTTCTGGAAATGGAAAATAACCAAAAAGTAAGAAGCCAGAAGGCCTTTAACAGTCAAAAGATTTTAATCAGAAACATTTTCAATGCACTTGGTGTCTTCCTCAGCTGAGCAGCTGAGGAAGATGCCAAGTGCATTGAAAACGTTTCTGATTAAAATTTTTTGACTGCTAAAGGGCTTTTGAGTATTACTTTTTGGTTTGTGTTTTGTGCAGTCTTGTTGAACTTTTATTAGCTGTTATGTTAACATTTCATGAAATATTTGCCATCTTTCTTTTCTTTTGTATGGTAAGCTTGGTGGCTAAAGTTTGATTGCCCCTTTCCACTCAAATAGAGTACTAAGGGAGCCGTTCTGGGCCAAGATTAAATTAAAAGCAAAATGTAGAAAGCAAAGAACCATTCCAACTTAATCTATGTGAAAATGTAGAAAAAACAGACATTCCAACTTAACCTATGTGATGACATGTTAAAATGTAGTAAAAGCAAAGAACCCTCCAACTTTTATGTGATGACGTGTATGAGAGTAACACTGTATAGAGGAGTATTAATAACCTATTTTAAGTTAGGTAGAAACTTAAAATTATTGTTACTATTGTTAGTAGAAATTAACAATAATTTTAGTAGAAATATTTGCCATCATCATCATTAAAATTTCATATAAATTATATGATTTTATATATTGCAGTAGTATTATTAACAAGTAATAAATAGCTTCTTTAGTTTTGGTTGTATTTTAAATATGTATTTTATATTTGTAAATTATGTTTAATTTAAATGCAATTTTCAATTTTATAAACAATTTTTGAAAATAGGATCTTATATTATAAATTTAATAAATCAACTCAAGTGCTTATCAATTATATATGCATATATTTCTATTTCTATTTAAATGTCTTAAAAGCTATTTAATGATCAATAATTTTTACTAAAAATATTCAAATAGTAAGTGTGAATTTTAATCAAGACCGTGCGGTAGATTTTCTCAGTATGAGGCAAATCTTCGAAATGCTGCCCCTTAAATGTTTTTCTTTAAAATAACCTTCGTTTGTGATTTAAAAAACTGCACAAAATGTACGAATACTATTTTTATTTTGACAATATGAAAACATAAATTTTGTATTTGTTATCGCTCTATTTCCGCCCCCTTTTTGCCTAACATTTTATCCCACATGCACAACCTGTTTGTTTTTACCGTTCACCTGACACTTGGGGTTTAAATTATAATTTACACTTGGTTTTACAGATATTCCATTCTCTGTTAGGTTCTCTGCTAATGCTCACTTTCTTTGTGCAGCTGAAGAGGGGCAGTCCAGTCTGAAAGCGCTCCTGCATGCTTAATTTTATCTTCAGATCCTATTAGCTAGTTCAGATTTCGTTTTATTTTGAATTACTGATTTAAACACAGCACAGCCATTTACCACCTCTCGAGACAAACTAACATTAAAATCAAATATTGTCAATAATTGTAAGACAGAACTATCAACATAGATCAATATAGAAAAGTGTTGCTTAAAGATTTTGTATAAAAAAGTGTTGCGTAAAGATTTTTAATTATTGAATGGTTCAAATTGTATTTTGATTTTGCTGTTTATGCCGCCCTTTATGGTGCCGCCTGAGGCAGCCACCTCTCTGCCTCATAGCATCGCACAGCCCTGATTTTAATGATGATAATTATATTTCTTTAAGTTATTTTTATTTATTTTATTTAGGTAAGGGTATTCACTTACTTAGTAGGAATAGAAGTAACTGAAATACGTGAAGTCAATTGGATGGCTTGTGAAAATAAAGGTGATTTTTTATCATTTATTAATTTATAATATACAATATTAGGTTTATATATGACAATAAATATCTGTCTATTTAGACCAGGACTGTCCAACCTGTGGTCCGTGGGCCGCATGCGGCCCACTGCTGTTTCGAATGCGGCCCAACATAAAATTGTAAACTTCTTTGAAACATTGAGATTTTTATGTACTTAATCAAGTTAATGAAACTTTTTTTATTTAAATATCTATTACCTTTCCTATTTTCATTTTTTAAAATATTTTTTATTTTAGTGATTAAAATTTCTTGACCTGCTCAATGATTTTTAAAAAATTTCTGAACAAAAAGAAGTCAAAATTATTAAGTTATGACATTTTTGCTTATTTATCATAGTAGTTTTTATGTTCCTTTCCAATCAGTAAAATTACTAAGAGGCAGGGCCAGTTCCAACAATAAGCTGCACCTACACATGTGGAGGGGGACCGGATGGTGAAGAACAAGGACCATTGGGCCGCACCAGGAACCCCGAAAAAACTTCTCAGGAGATGCTGGACCTGAGTCCTCCTGCGTGACATGCCAACGCGTTACCACGTGCTCATCCGGCTGCCTAACAACTGTCGTTAGAATTAATATATTTTATGTGCGGCCCGAGACAATTTTTTTCTTTTAAATACGGCCCAAGGAAGCCAAAAGGTTGGACACCCCTGATTTAGACCATAAAATACATTTTATTAGTATAAAAATACTTTAATATGCTAAAAGTTAAATAGCAAACACAGATGAGATGATGAGATAATATGGAAACAAACTAAAATAATGAAGTGACATGACTGTGAGTACATGCCAATTTGGCACATCAAGTACACCAACTCAGCCACAAAAATTATAAAAACATTTTTATTTTATCAATAATTTATTTCATGAAATGTTAGCGTTTTTAAATAAGTTTTTTTTACGATAAACATCCAATTAATGTGAAAAACATATGATTAATAATTAGATTGGGGAATGGCCTGATAGCTGTTGTAGGGCACAAAATAGTTATTAATAGTTATTGTTTCTGTATAATTTTCATATCATTTTCATAGTTCAATTAAAAAAATAAAATGTAATTAACTAAAATTATTAATTAACTTGTATTGTAATTTTAAACACACTATTTTACATAAAATAAGCATTAAAGTTACAAATTTTTACATAAGTGAAGTGTACAGTAATAAATCTGTGAAATGTTTTACTTTTTACAATCTCATCATCATAGCAACTATGCAAAGTGACAACCACTTACCAAGTGATCATTATATCATAAAATGTGTGCTTGACCATGGCACTGTTGTCAAGTGGATGTTTTATAATATAATGATTGTTTAATCTGTCTGAAGTAGCATGAGTTTTGTAATGCTGGTTGGTGCTGAATGTGTACTTAACAAAGCATTGCCTGTTAGTATGTTTGAACAGTAAAACCAGATACTATTGTTTACTGTCCTGATAGAGATGGAACAATACACAATAGCAAAGCTAACAGACATCCATTTAATGTATGATGAAGAGGACTACAGGTCCTGTACAGCTGAATAATGTATTGTGAATGGTTTCCCAAAAAGGCATCATCATGATTAGAAGACATTTATCTCTGTAGATAGGCACTTGTTGGAGAATGGGTACTGGAGCTACACAGAGATGGCTGGGGTACTAGAAGAATAGTTTGCACACCATAGTTTTAGGAGACATTGCTGGATCATGTGGCAGAATCAATCAATGCACACTTGCAAAATTTTCTATGACTTGCATACTTCTAAGAATACTGTGTGGCAAGTACTGAGGGAGCAACAGTTATACCAAAACATCTACAATGAGTACAAGCAATGGAGCATAATGATTTTATACTCAGAATTGATTTCTGCCAATGGCCTCTCCAGTGCTGTACTATTCAACTAAATTTCATGATTTGTACTATTCATGGATGAGGCTTGTTTCACTCATAATAGTATTTTCAACAGTCATAATAGCCTTGTATGGAATGATGAAAATTCACATTCTACTGTCATCTCTATACTCTTTTCAACAAAAGATGAGCTGTCTTATATGGTAAAGAGCATATGGATTGCAAAGGTCAATTTATCCAATAGAATAACTGGTTTTTGTTTTGTTCATCCAATAGCAATATATTTTTTACCATCGCTAATAATTTGAAATGTTTGTTATCTTTTTAAAAATTGCTAAGTTAATTTCAAATGATTATAGCATTTTGAGCAGGAATACTACTATGTGAATGTGAAAGTTGTACTGTAATTATTTAAATTTAAGTTAATTTCTGTACTTAATTTCTATCATTCATAATTAAATTGTTAAAATGATGATGACAGAAAAAAAGTAAAAATTTTACGTTTTTTATTTTTATTTTTATCCCCCTTTCCACTCAGTGAGCACTAAGGACTATATTTATACCAATTACACTAAAATTATACATTGTAGAAAACATTTATTCAGTTTATTTGAAGCATTTTCAGCTTACTTATAGCCCTCATCAGCCCTCATGTTCAATTTTAATGATATATAATGAAATATATTTCCATTATAGATCATTAAAATTGAACATAGAATTTAATTCGTTCAATTTTAATTTCTTTGATTTAACTTCTTCGTTCATTAAATCGAAAGAATGAATGAAGAAGTTTCAAAATTAACATATTTTGTTAATTTTGGAATGTATCACTGATGAGGGCTGTAAGCCAAAAATGCTTTGAATAAACATTTTCTATGATGTATAATTTTAGTGTTATTGGTATAAATATTGTAGTGTTCCTGCTTAAAGTGCTATAATCATTTGGGATTTATAAATAACAGTGTGTGATGAAATAATTGACTTCAATGTTCTATACAATAATCCACTTTATTAACTATACACAACGGTCGGAATGTACACTGAACTAACACATGTTGCCTCGTCGAGGAATTTTACACCAAGTGGTCGTTTTTGAGTTGATGACATTGCCACCTTCATTCTGAGTTGACATTGCCACCTTCGTTCTTGCTGTGGTCTTCTACATACACCACAAAGTATCCCCCAGTGAGCAGGCAAATGGAATCGAAATTTACCCCTTCCTGTGTTCATGGTTGGATGTAGGTAACGTATCGTCTAGGGAAATGTACCCTTCTACCTGATTTCGTTTGGCGTTTGTTACAGTTAGTCGTTCCTTGCTGGGGTATCGTGATAGTAGTATTGTTTATCCTCTGTGCTGGCTGCTTGTCATTGGTAGATGTTGTCGTTGTTAGTAGTGGCCTCTCTAGTTGTGTCGGGTTCACTGTTGTCTTCGTCGGATGCTCTTTAAGGGACTCTGCTCCTCGCCATAGGAATGCTGGTTTGAGTCTGTCTATTGTCACTGTCATCTTCCCACCTTTCACTTCGATGACGAAATTTTTGTCTCTACGTTCGATCACTGGGTGGGGGCCAGTGTATGGTTGTGATAATAGTGGGCGAACACTTATCTATCTATAGGAAAATGTGTGAACAGTCATGTAGGGATGGATGCAGATATGTGTTCTGCCTTCCATGCTTCGCTGTTGCAATGGGGCTTATTTCTCGCATGATGGCTCGAAGATGATCTACATAGGATGGTGTGGGTGATGGAAGTATCTGTCCAGAGCATATGATGTCCGATGGTAGTCGGAGAGTGGTTCCATACACTAGTTCTGCACACGTGGCGTTGATATCTAATTTTAGTGCTGATTGGATCCCCAATAAAATGATTGGTAATGTTTCTGTCCACCTGCTGTTCTCATGTGCTTTTATGGCTTCTTTTAAGTGTCAATGGTATCGTTCCACAATTCCGTTCGTTTACAGTCTGCAAAGACGCGGTTTAGAATGAATGCAATTCTATTAATTATAACTACCTAACGGCTAGCGATTCTGCAATTTTTAGGCACTTATTTTTTTTAACTTTTTGAAATTCGCGCAGCATTGTAATACATTTTAATAAAAAGTGTTACAATGCCACAACATTATCAAATATCCCATTAATAAAGAAACAGAAATTTGTTTTATTTTTGTATTAAAAATAATCAATTTAATGAAGTTTTTATTATTTAAATACTTATCTACATTTCTTATTTCCATTTTCTAAAATATTTCTTATTTCAGTGGTTAAACTACATTTCTTATTTCTATTTTCTAAAATATTTCTTATTTCAGTGATTAAAACTTCTTGAATCAAAAAAAAATTTTGATTGATCAAGAGATCAAAATCAAGAAATCAATCAAAATTTAAAAAAATTCTGAACGAATAGAAATTAAAGATTATTATGCTATGACATTTTTGCTTATTTGTCTGATGGATATTAAGTATTTACTAATTTTTTTGCTCAACAACTATCGTTAGAATTAGTATATTTTATGTGCGGCCTGAGACAATTTTTTTCTTTGAATGCGGCCCAAGGAAGCCAAAAGATTGGACACCCCAATGATTGAGTGATAAATGAAATCGTTACATCAACAACATATAAAAGATTTTTATAAATTTTTAGGATTTAATTTTTAATCATAGTGTTGTAAAATTATTGTATTTAACAATTTGTATACCATGACGTCACAATTTGCATGACTCCCTCCCTCCCCAACGTCATTTTTCGTCACAGATTTCCTACACCCTCCCTCCCCTAACAGCGTGATGTAGTTTATGGACGGACCCAAGATGACAGTTTCACCAAGTAACCCGTTCATATTACTTTGTGTTTTCCATCCATTAACATGAATGTATTTTGCATCCAGGCTAAAATTAGGTGTAATTGTCCGGTATATTCACAAGTTTAAGATGCCTAGACAGTACAAGCGCAAATTAGGAAGAAGAAGTTACGTGAATTACACGAAAGATAAACTTGAACAAGCACTTCAAGAAATACAAAGAGGAAGTATTTCTTTGCGGCAAGCAGCAAAAAAATATGGCATCCATAGAAACACATTATGGCGAAAAAAAATGGAAAACATCCTCAGCATTATGGAAAACCAAAAGTTTTTACTGACGAAGAGGAGTCACTTTTTCTGCTCATATTATTTCTATGTCGACTTTTGGTTTTCCTCTTGATACATTTGATCTTAGGAGTATCGTTAAATCGTATTTAGACCGTCAAGGCAGAAAAGTAAAACAATTTACCTAGACCTGACTGGGTGAAGTCATTTCTGTCAAGATATAAAGAGTTAATACAAAGAATTTCGCTGAACATATCACATAATAGGTCAGTGACTGATGAAGATATTGTTAATGAATTTTTCAACAACCTAGAAAAGGAATTGTTTCATGTCTCTCCTTCCAATATTTGGAATTATGATGAGACATGCCTTATTGATGATCCAGGGTCTAAGAAAGTAATAACAAAAAAAGGAACTAAATATCCAGAAAGAATTAGAAATTCAAGCAAGACGGTTACTTCTTTAGAAAATTTGTGTGAAGAAGAATCAGCTATTAGTGCAAGTGTTAAAACTAATTTCACAAGCATTGATAAGTGTATTGGAGTGTACATAATAGTAAATTACGAAGGAAAATTATATCCCTGTAAAATTACTAAAATTGTAAATGAAGGAGTGTATGAGTGCTATGGTGCCTGTTGGAAATCATTGGAAATGGCCAAATAAAGCTGGTGAGATCTTAACAGTGACGATGAAATTTTAATGAAAATAAAAGAACCTACTCCAAGAGGTAGAAGGGAATTGTATGATATTCCAGAATGCGATAGTTTTTTTCGTTTCTAGTTGTTATTGTTCTATCTGCTAATATATTAATTGTAGTTCTTAACTTTTTTAAAGAATATTAAAAACATAATAACAAAAACATATTATATGCAGTGTGCAAGTGATGCTTACGCTTTTCATTCATATTTCTTCTAATAATCTATTATTATGGGGTAATTTGATGATTGTAATGCTTTTAAATTGATGTTTCATTGCAAAAAACTGGTGTCACCAATTTACCCCAACATATGGAGTGTTGGTGACACTTTTCTTTCAAAATATCTCTGATTTAGTGGTAGATATAAAAAAAGCAAACTGACATATGAAAGTTGAAGGGAATATGTATATGATTACGTACTTTCAAAATATCACAGTGTGATATTCTTGCTTCTACCATAAAAAAATTCATAAAACTGTAACCAAGTAACCCCACTTTACGGTATGGTTGTTTCTAAATTTGTAATTGTATTCCTTTATTTTCTTTTCAAAGGACAGTAGTCTCTCCACATTTGTTTTCTTGGTCAGTTGAGGACACGTCAGTTAAGGTCTGTTTCGACTGAATGAACTGTGCATGACTCACAGTGCGTGGCTTATAGTGCACTTGTAAAAACATGAATCTGCGCAGATAAATAGTGCGCTGTCCACTTTATGCTGTCATCTAGCAGTAGTAGATATTTTTGCTTTCTGCTAACGCACAACCAAGATGGTGGCCCACATGTGGAATACACATCGATATATAGATTGTTGGGAATACATTATTGGACGAAAACAGAAGAAACTTTTATAACTGAATCAAGCAAATAATAAAATGATCCTAAACAGCCAAACTTTCCCTAGCAGTTTATTTTTTGAATTAACTACCAAATTAATATTTTTTTCCTATCATTTCTGTGGATCTGGTAATGAAATTATTATTTTACAACCTGTAGCAGAAGAAATTGATATTCTCAAAAATTTCCCAAGAGAGATTGCTGAGGAATATGAAGAGAAATTTCTGAAAGTTGTTAAAAAGGAGAGAAGAGTATGTAGAGATAAACAACATTAAATTCTATTTATATCTATTTATGTTTCATATCTGATATCAAGTTATTAATAATATCAATTTAGTTTTTTTAGTATAAAGATAATATAACAAATATTTAAAAATCAATGGCTAACATGATTATGCCAAAATATTGCCCCTGCAGGCAAACTAATAAATCATTTCTAGCTTCCATTTCTGTCTATGCTAAGTTCACGGTTAAACTGCAGTTAAGAGAGGAGTGGAAACAATTTAAGCAGATTGTACGTTGTGCATATGCTGCTGACTATTTGCGCTCACGCATTTTTTCGTCCTCGTGGATTAAGTGGAAACAGACTTTTAAGGTCGTACACTTTGTTGTCTTCTGATTTGCATTACATTTCACTCTGGCCAGGATGTCTTCAGTCATTCCTTTCACTAATACTATGCTTTCCTCAGATTATAACTATCCTTAGTGGGTTTGGGTTCGTGTAATTGGTTTGGTCGGCTCTTGAAATGTTCTCCTTTTGTTGTCAGCAAAGCTATCATCCTGTCCATTTACTTTCTTCTTCATGAATATGGATAGGGGCCCATAACCAAAGTCTTCCCCATTGACACTCTATTGCCTTTTACAATCTGTTCTGTCACACTCCTTAAACATTGAGGCTGTGCACTTTTCTCATTCAGGGCAACAACTTCTCAGAATCTCAACTGGGATAGGGATTGGAAAAATGGATCAAATTATTACCTAGGTACATTCTCCAATCTCTATCCCATTTGGCCAGATTAACTGCATGGAAATACTTCAGCTTTCCACTCTGGAGGACAGATTCAATTCTCAGATTCCATTCCTTGCAAATATTTATTGTGGGATCCAAGTATGACATCGATCCTCATCTGACTGAGATCTCCGCAAAAGTGGGCAGCCTCATTGATAAGAGAATAGTATGGCCTACTATTCTACCTATGAATGGAAGGGCTTGATGATATTGATCGGCTTAGTACTCCTACCCAGAGTGTCATTAGGTGGCTTGCGGTTACTCTCGTAACCTTAAGGGAGTAATTGCACTCCATTCTCACGGGTAAGATCAATATGACGCTTATAAACGACGATATATGGGCGCCATTTTGGTTATAAGAAATGATCTTACGATTAAGATCATTTACTTTTAAGATTGAGTAATATGATCATTGAATTTACTGAGGAAAGCATGATTAATGAACCTTCTGTATGATTTGGTGCAAAGAAAATACTAGGATGTGGATATTGTGCAGTGAATTGCACTAATAGAAGTAACAAAAACACATGTTCAGATTTCTAAAAAAATTATAATTTAAAAATAAAACATGATCAGCTCTAATCATTTCTGTCCTGTTTAAAGGAAGACCAGAAAAAATCATTTATCTTTTTACTTTTTAAATCTTCGACTCCTTCATAAAAGCTTAATATGCATTAATAATGATAATCATATTAAAATATTCGTTTTAATACTGTGACCTTTAATTCAAATTATCTAAAACAAATTTATTATTTTTAGATTTAGGCTGTGGTTCGATATTCCACGTACTACACTAACTAAACCTTCACGGTTTTCTTGGTTGACCTACTACTCCTTAAACCTCTACTCTGGTCATACCGTGTCTAAGTGTATCGTGGGTAAATCCAGATCACTGCAGTCGATAAGGACATACAACACGCATGCGTCATTTTCCTCCAACTTTCGTGCCAACTATAATTGTGAATCAACTTCAACCTCGTGGAACTGATTTTGATAAACATTATTTGGTTTTTATTACATTCAAGGATTATTAAAGACTTTATCGACGAATTTATCATTCGGAATAGTTTTTATTTGTTACAATTTCCAAGAGAAGTAATTTTCAATGCACCACACTCATATTACAGTCAGAAAGTTAGTATTTTTACAGAATAGAAAGTGGCGTCATCGTTGACAAAATATGTATATAAACCATCGTTGATATAAACATATATAGAATTTTTAAAACAAATAAAAAAATATAAATAACTGTATTTATATAAAACAATGCAAAAGAAAAAAACACAAAAAAAATTGTCAAAGATAAGAATTGAACCACCGATCACGCAATTATAAAAGCAAATCTTCAACCACTTCGCTACGACGACATTGGAGGAAGGGTTAAATCCTAGAATATATGAACTCAGTACGAAACTTCTTGTGCAATTTTAATGACAATGTTTGAGTTGTGCACTTTATTGCTCGCACATTATATTGTCCTAGGAGACTACTACAAGTATGCGCAATTTCAAAAAAAATTCGGTGACCCGAATATCTGAACCTCTCCTTGTGAGAACTATTATTAAATTTATACTCACCCAAAAGACTCGTAACTGTCTCCTCTCGGATACGGAATAAAATCTTTAAAAGTCAAATTTCTCTCAGATGATGATAGCTGATTAGTATCTTCATAATGGGTAAAAGGGGGAGAGAGATCCATATTGTTTTTGGACAAAGAATTATCTATATCCAGTAATGACACAGGTATATATTTTTTTAATCCTTGATATTCGCAAATATGACAATTTGATTCATACAATATTTAATAGTTACGGCTCTAAAATGAGAAAAAGCAGAGTACAAACACAAGATAAGGAAGCGTTATGTAAAAAACTGAATTTGACACTCTCAATGAATTGAAGTGTAATTTATCAGCGTTGTACATCTACTGCATGAGATTATGTCAATACAGATAAATTTATTTTAGATAATTACTTTACAATGAAATACATTGCAGTAATAAAGATCTGAATATTATTAAATGTTTTTCGGTTTACAGAAATTCAAGCAACTTTAATAATATAATACTATAGTCAGTGCCGTGCCTAGAAATTCGGCCGCCCGAGTGCAACTGTTAGTTGGCAGCCCTATTCAATCAAAAAACAATAATTAAAAAATTAATAGTCATAATTGTTCAACTCTAAATAATTTGATTTATTATTTTATTAGTAATAATATATAACAATCATAACAGAACATCTTAGAAATTATCGATATTAATACAATATGTAACAGCCATAGCACAAATGAAGAACACCTTGGAAATTATAATAAATTACAAAATTTTCGTGGCACGTAACTATAATCCCATCAAAAACAAAAATGTGATAAATGGCCAAGTTCTATTCTACCAGTTTAGCCACCAAAGCAGAAGAGATCAATACATTCAGTACAGTGTCACATCTTCAGGATTTTACTTGGCAAGTTCTAATATCTATGATAGCGGGATAATAACTAATATAACTCAAAAACTTGCCAAGTAAAAGCCTGAAAATGACACTGTATTGAATTTATTTCAGTATTTAAATCTCATTTTTTGACAAGTTAAATTTATTTCAGTATTTAAATCTCATTTTTCGACATTGGGGTTGGAATGGAACTTGGCATCTGTTTTGGTGGCCAAACAAATTGGTAGAATAGAACTTGGCCCGTTTTTTCACATTTTTGTTTTTGATGGGATATCAGTACTTTTTGCTAAGTTGCTATATTGAATAAACATGCTAAACAAATAATAATCTAAGGTTGTGGTTTTGATATTCCACGAACTATACTAACTAAACCTTCACGGTTTTCTTGGTTGATGTCACAGTTTCGTTTGAATAAAGAACCAGTTAATTGAGCCAGATCATATGATTTAAGATGGAGGCATTCATAAATGTTTTAGCAGAATTATCCACAAGTTAGGGTCTATATATCTTATGGTCAGCCAATGAGTTAAAAGTCCGAATGGACGGTGTAGAAGTGTTGCTGTCGAATTAGTTAATTTTAGGTTTAGCTGAGAAGTTGAATCTTCGGAAATTTCTCCTGGCAGGAATTCCCATCCCGAAGTTCCTGGACTGCGTCATTGAAAATGATTGAACTTCGCCCCACTGAGCATGCGGCAACTCTACTTGTGAGAGTTTAGATCAGCCATTCTCAATCTGCGGCCCGGCAAGCTTTTACGCGGCCCGGAAGGCACAGTCATGAATTTAATGAAAGCGCGAAATTCTTCTCCCACATGCAAAAAAATAATAAATACTGTAAATAAAAATTCTGATATTAAATCTTTTTTTAAATCATGAAAAATTAGAATTTTCCTAATTTGCTAGGTCCTTCCTGATGCACTAATAAAATTTTTTCACGTGACACCAACTGGTTGCCAAATGCTGATATAACATGTTGCGGCCCGCTTAATGTAGCAAACAAATGCATGTGGCCCAGGAGAAAAAACGTTGAGAACCTTTGGTTTAGATCCTGCGAACTCAATGCAATCCCATCTGACGTCAGTTGATATAAAGAATCACAAAAGTGAGGAAACTGAGTAATATCGAATCGACATAGTGCGAACTGTGAGAAAACCGATGAATATCGAACCACAGCCTAAGATAGCTAAGTAATTCTTTGCGCGACGCCATTTTTTCCTTTTAACCGATGTGTTTTTTTTTTCTTTGTTAAATCTCGGTGGATAGGGCAGTTGGGGGGTGGTCGGACTTGGAAACGCTTGACTATTGTCAATCAATCCACTTCTTCGCCATTCCTCAGGTCCCAAGGTTGCCAGATTTTTGAATGTCTACCTGTATATATAAATTCAAATTACTTGTCTTCATTGTTAAAATAAAATGTAATCACTTACAACATTACAACTATTAATATTTAAAAATAAAAAATGATGCAATATTATACTATGAAAAGCAATAGTATATCTAATGATTTAACTTAGTATTGAATATAATAATTCTCTTTAATAGTAAATGCAAGAACTACTCATATTTCACTCTAATGCTTAAAATATTATTAAAATACTGAAATTTAAAACTTCCATTTATTTTTATATATTTTGATTCTTGCAAGTTAAACCAATTTAACTGATAAAAAGTGGACTTTTCTAAAGTTTAACAAGTAACTGGCATCCAAATAGAAAAACCAATTTGTCTGGGCAAAAACTGGATAGGTGGAAACACTAATATAATATTATAATGTAATTTTTCTTCAGTTGGAGAATATTGCTAACTATTATTAATTTTATTTCAAACAAATCAAAATTAACACAAAATAAAAGAGTACTGAAGTAAAATAAGCAATAGCTACTTATAATTTTTTGATTAAAAAATATATAATGATTTAACAATATTTCACACTTACTAGGGTAAGTGATGTGTCCTGTTGGTGGATGACGAGGTTGTAATGGTTGTTCTCTTCGACATAAACAAACAGCTGTGCCAATCACACATACACAGCATACAATAAATATGCTTACAACAACAGCAACGAAAACACTTACCCCAAGTCCTAATATTTGGCCAGAAGATGACTCATCTAATATTTAAAATGAATTAAAATATTATTATATATATTTATTTACTTTGAATTTATATGTAAATATTATGATAAGTACAAGTTGATTATCCCCAATCTAAAATTCCAAAATCTGAAATCTGTAACTTTGCTTTCATGGCAAGAAACCCTTTGGGATAGGACTTTGACTCACTATTGGTGCCATAAAATATGATATAATAGTGCACATGAAGCCATGGTGCACTGTCATGATTCAGGGTAAACCATCAAACATTATTAATGTGAATTGTCTATGACTAATTATTTTCTGTTGTTCTTTAGATATTGTTAAAAATTTCAAATAGTTACCACCTATAAAAGTTACAAAGTTCTGATACAGAATTTTTTTCTCACTTCTCTTCAACTCCACCATATCATGTATTCCAAAATCCAAATTTCAAAGCATTCTTGATCCCAAACATCTTGGATTAGGGATAAATAACCTGTACAACATTTATATAAAATTTAATATAAGATAATAAAATCATTATTTTCTTCATGTAGCAGTTTAAGTCTTTTTGGTCTAGTGAAGGTTATTGTAGTTTATATTTGTGATAGTGCAGATGAGGATAGTAAAAAGTTTTTCTCTGATAAAGTGAAAATATATCATCATCTAAGATAAAAATAAAATGATAGTATATCTTCTAACTGATGACTGCAAACATATTTTTATTCACAGAAATATCTGGGATGAGATAAATAGCAGTAGTGATATACAGATTCTCCTCTACTTATGATCATTTGATTTATGATAATCTAATCTTACAGTTTTCCTTATAATATTCTGAACTTGGCTATTTTCACAACACAATGGCTAAAAATACTTTTTCTGTTTTATTAAAAATTTACAATTTGGCTGCATAGCTGCATGGTAAAACAGTCACTTACTATCTCGGAGGTTTGAGTTCAATTTCAGACAATCTTATCATCATGGTGGATTTGAATCATTCAGATTTGCAACTGTCAATAACAACATATGTGCTGGTTAGTTATACATTTCCTCCAGTTACAGCAAAATTTTAATTGCATGTTTTGATTCTGATTTTTAATCATTTAAACTTTGTTAAATATTTTTGTTGAGATTAGATATGGCAGAAACTTTTAAATTTCTTTTGATATTTTCTGCTAAGCACACACTTTCAAAAAAGTTATATTGTGAAGAAATACAGCATGATCATGTTATGCTTTTCATCCAGCCTCCTCTTTACACTGCATAATGATATTTCAATGCTATAATTGTGACAAATTGTCTACCTGGCCTTATTTATTTCAATAGAGAATTTGATTTTGAAAATTTTTCAATTATAAAAAAAAATATCTATTTCAATGAATGTCATATTGTTCTAATACTTGAATATGTGTAAATAACATATACCCATATTCAAGTGTTACACCCCTAAATAACACATATGAGTTTCAAATTTTCAACTCCAAAGTGAAGGTTGGCTTATACATGAGTTATATAATAGTTATTATTATATTGTAGTAATCAGTCATCTTTTAAAATGATCTATAAACTATTTAACTGAAATTTGAAAATTTAAAAACAATCCATGTTAATAAATAAATATTACTATAATTATAGTATGATGATATATTGTATATCTTACCGACACAATATGCAAAACTTGTTTCGTCACTGTTATCTCCACAATGGTTAACTCTATCACATGTCAAATCTTGTGATATGCAAAAACTGTTGAGGCAGTGGAAATCTCGGCATCCGAATGCTACAAAATAAAAACTTCAATTTAGGATTATTAAATTTAAGTTTATTATTATTATTATTTTTTAATTAATTCAATTGTATAGTAATAATATAAACCAATTCATATCATACAAAGAGTATATTTAGCATGAACCATAACACCAGCAGCGTATCTACAGTTGTATGAGCCCTGGTGCAGGATAGAAAAACTGAAAAATTTTATTCTGTTTATAGTTAAAACAATAGTATTGCATTGAAGAATCTAATAATAAAAATTCATTTTCATTAATAATTTACCTAAAATATCTTTTCCCCTTGCTTTTGCCTCAGCAAAACAATCGATAATTTCTTTTATATTCATTTTCTTTGCTTGATTCTTTGGTAAAACATGGGCCCCTTGCAAAGTCGCAAATTAGGACAACTGTAATAATTCTATTTATAAGTTAAACCTAATGGCTAGCGACTCTGCAAATTCCAGAGTTCTGCCTGAGCTCAGGGCTTTTTCTAACTTCTAACTTAGTATTAAGTTATTATAAAACAATCTAACAATAACGTAATGTCTAACTGACGAAACGAAACCAAATATTGGAACTTACACTAAAAGTACCGATTAAGTGTTAGCAGGAAAACGAACAAAACGATGTTAGAACTTAAACTAATAAATTGAATAATTTTCCAAACAAGTTAAATAATAATAATACTATAAATTTATTAGACTCAAAACACTTACAAAAGTGTTAGCAAATGCTTTATTGAAACTATAATAAAGCAATGAACAAGTATCCAACAAAACTTGTTTAATCCAATTCAAATATCAAAATTCCACAAAGAAATAAACCTTAAATACTACTTAACTTCTAATACCTCCACCTCCGATACAACTTTCCAACAATAGTCGATCCTTTCAAGAAACTCAAATGTCACTTTTCGCCAATTCTACGTCTGGAAATTCAGCACCTCTATCGGCTTGTCGACTGCGTCGGTCTTTTATATGGGTGACTTACAATCCCGCACATCGCTCATTTGCATACTTACACGTAACAAGTTTAAAGTTATCAGTTTACAGAGTAATTCATTCATGTCATTATCTTTACAATTAATTTATATATAGAACAAAACACCGGTATGGATCATTCTTATTTTCACATATCAGTTTCAGTGGTAAAATTTATGTAGATAAGATGACATCTTTCTTTTCTTCTTTTGTATGGTAAGCTTGGTGGCTAAATTTTGATTGCCCCTTTTCACTCAAATAGAGTACTAAGGAAGCCGTTCTGAGCCAAAATTTAAATGCAAAATGTAGTAAAAGCAAAGAACCCTTCCAATTTAACCTACATGATGACATGTATGAGAGTAACTCTGTATAGAGGAGTATTAATAACCTATTTTAAGTTAGGTAGAAACTTAGAACGATAAGATGACATCATTAACGGGGATAGCTCTTCCGGAGACGGGCTCCGATTCCGTATCATGTGACTGCCAACTATGACGGAGAAGGTGGAAGTAAGTTAACTTTTAAACTAAATGTGATTGCTAACGATGGAGGCGGAGAACGTGGGAAGTAAGTTAACTTTTAAACTAAATATACGTTAGCATATAGGAAAATAACGATAAATAAATAATAGAGTGCGTTTATGATGGAGAAGGTGGAAGTAAGTTAACTTTTAAACTAAAATATAATTAGGACGGAGAAGGTGCAAGTAAGTTAACTTTTAAACTAAAATATAATACGAAGGCGGAGAACGTGGGAAGTAAGTTAACTTTTAAACTAAAATATAATGCGTATATATAGGAAAATAACGATAAATAAATAATAGAGTGCATAATAAAGTAGGACGGAGACGGAGAACGTGGGAAGTTAAGTAACTTTTAAACTAAAATATAAGGAGAACATGGGAAGTAAGTTAACTTTTAAACTAAAATATAATACGTTAAAATAATAGGAAAATAATGATAAATAATAGAGTGCATAATAAAATAAAAACATAGGAAAATAACGATAAATAAATAATAGAGTGCATAATAAAATAATGGAGAATGTGGAAGTAAGTTAACTTTTAAACTAAAATATAATACGTTAGCATATAGAACATAACGATAAATAATGGAGTGTATAATAAAAATAAAAATAGGATAGGTCAAAGTTAACTTCCTCACACTCTTCCTGTTTGGGCCCTGGTGCAGTGGCATCACTTGCATTATTGTAGCTACACCACTGCACAACACTATATCAAAGTTAATGATATAGATAGGCAAGACAAAATGAATGAAAAAATAAATATATGAAAAAAATTAACTGCCTATTTTTTGTACTACTATTTTGGAATAATCAAAAACACAGGATTAAAATTTATCTTCAAAGTCACATTCAATAGCTTGCTACTGCTTATTGAATTTCATAAGAATTCATTAAATACTTGTAATTCAGAATTTATTAAGAGAAAACTTCAGAAATTTGAATACCTATTATTTTTAAATGGCTGAATCTATAATCATGATATCATGATATTAATTGTTGCAATATCATGTCATCTTTGATTACATGATGTTATTTTCTGTTACATGTTATAAAAATCCAAAAGTTTTCAGAAGATATTAAGGAAATATTTTAGAAGTTTCAATGGCCACTATGAAGTCAAAATATATGGTGCCAAAATAGCTTTTAATGGCAAAATATTTTTATTGAATTTCTTAAAAGTCTATCAATTACAGCAGTTCAAAAGTTATAAATAGACAATATACAGAATGATAGCAGATATTCAGATAATCAGACAAACAGCATAGTGATTTCATCCATAGAAAAATAAGTTTTCCTTCTGTTTATTAAATAATAAAAAAATAAAGATGTATGATAAAGTTCTTCAATATAAGTTTATATCAAAACATCTTTGACTGTACACAATAGGAGATGGAAAGAGAAGGCAGAAATAACCCTAGCACTGCAACTATCAAATGATCTATTATACACGTAAATTAACTTTTTACCAATTGCTATACCTTCTGTAATCATAAAATACACACAGCACTCTATGCAGTTTCGGTTATCTAAGCCTTTAATACCTTACAAAGTCTTAGTACAAACGTTTTCGGTGCTCATTAGCAATCGAGGCATATAGTAGAAATCTAGACATAAACTGGAATGAAAGTAAAATCATAAAGAATGTTATACCGGGAACGCAACCTACTATAACCGAGTCAATTGAAATAATAAAAAGGAAAATGCCGGAGAATCTAGTTAATGACAGAGTAGCCTGGGAGTTGCCACAAGCCTGGAAATATGTGCTCAATGAGGAAATGAAACTAAAAGAGATAAGATAAGGAGAACAAAGAGGGGATGAAATTGAATAGTATGAAGTTATAGACAAGATTTAACATTGAGTGGCTAGAAAAACAGAAAGGAGAATAGGTGTAAAGGAGAATAGAATAATACAGGAAATGTATTAGAGACTATTTTTGTGTTATATTGAACTTTTGAGCAGTGATATATATAAGCTTATAGCACAATTTGAATTTAAAAAAGAGTAATGGGTTATTGTGAAATTCGATAGAATTATTGTTGGTTTTTGAAGTTTAAAAAAAAGAACTGTATACGTTCTAAGAATGCGGTTTGTTTAAAAATGTTGTTACAATCGAAGAATGTACTTGAGGAGGGTGCCATAGAGCACCGAAAACGTTTGTACTAAGACTTTGTAAGGTATTAAAGGCTTAGATAACCGAAACTGCGTAGAGTGCTGCGTGTATTTTGTGATCTATTATGTATCCCTAAGGTAATCATCGTATCAGAAGTCCAGTCTTATACATGAAATATATCACATTGTAGATTATATCTTAGTCATGAAAAGGCCACATATTCAGACAATATAAGGAGTTTCATCTCCTTGACATGATCTATAATTGGAATTGTCAACAATCCTAATTACCTGTACATGAAAATGTTCATAGAAAGTCTCTAAAACACTGATTTATACATTCTCTTTTAAAAATTCAATTTTGTACATTTATGTTCCATTTTGTAAAGTGAATGTAACTGAAGAAAAAAAAAAAAAAAAATGGTTTTTGTACATTTATGTTCCATTTTGTAAAGTGAATGTAACTGAAAAAAAAAAAAAAAAATGGTATGGGTGGTAAGATACCACCCTATATATTGCTTGTTATTTAATGCTAAATCTAAATAGTGCATTCTTTCTTTGTTTAGGTACTCTAATTTGAATATTAGGGCAAAATTATCTCAATTAATTAGGTCTACAATCCTAGAAACATCTGTAGTTTTTATGTATTATCATTATATCATTGGCATATCTTTTGTAAAATTTAATATCTTATGGAAAACTACTAAATATTTTTTCTTCAGTTTGCTTTACCAAGATTTCTACAATATATCTTGCTATTAGACAACTAATAGGACAACCTTTCAATTGTGTATAGTATTTGTTATTAAGTGCAAAATATGAGTTTTTATTACTAGATATATAAGATCTGACAAAGTATGGAATTCTTCTTCATTAATTACTGTATCACTTAAATAAATATATATAAATAGGTTAAAAACAGATTTAAATGGGTATTATACTGCTTCTTTCCAGTCAAAATGAATTAACCGACTATTTTTCCAAATCTCCCAAAATATTTATGCAACCATCCACACGTGCAAATATTGAGTATAATGCAGCTGATATTTTGGTTCAAATGAAGTCACTGGAAAAAAAAGAACAGAACAATTTGCTTGAAGAACTGACCAAAAATATGGAGGCGACTTTTTCTGATCCACAAGTACAGAACACAAAAGAACTGTGCAACTTCTGACTGGCACTAGAACTGTACAAATTTTCAGAAGAGCATGATTATGCTTCAGCTGATGACAGAGATAATATTATCTACTTCTTGGGTGGATTTGTCGCTCGACAACTTTTGTCCTATAACTGTAACAACTGTAAAGTGACAATGGTAACAGAGGAGAATGACACTTCTGTTTAGTTAGTTTTTTTTAGTTATTTTCCTTACTAATTTGAAATCAAGGGAAACTTATTATATCCATCACAAAAATTGTATCACTTACTTACTTTTATAGAAAATCAAATCTGCAAACATCTGGATGTTGAGAACACCATTGCTGATGTTTACTTTTAAATTGTTGACACCATACTAACTGAACCTTCACTTCCAGAATTTTTTGTTGATTGTGCAGTGAAAGAACATCCTTGAATCTGACTGCTAAGATTATTCATATTTATTTGTCATATAGGATGCATTTTTTTTTACCAGAGCTATAAATTGTGGACTTAAAAGCAAAATATCAGCAAAACAATTCAGGAAAATGGGCCATTTGCAATAAAAGTTTTTTATCATCCCATTTGTCATTTATTTCAGTTTTAAAGAAAGTAATAGTAAAATAAAAAATAAAAACCCAAGTACAATAATCCCTCCATTTATGTGGTCTCTACTTACACAAATTCACTTTAATGCAGTTAAAAAACTTTTAAATTTTAAATAAAAAAGACACCAACAATGCATAAATTTAATAAATGTAGGAAAAAATTTGTGATTATTAAATACTGTAGATATGCATTAAATTAATAAACACTATGGTATTGCCAAGGGATGTCTATTTTAAATAGTTTTCCACGATTCAATTTGCATGCTGTTTTTGTAGAAGTATTTAATTTAGAAACGTTATAAAGAGTGACCCACATCTTCGTGAGAAACGCGAGGAGATGCTCCATCTTCAGTTTATTCATGGATTAATTAACCCCATAAAGAGAAATGTTATTAGAGCAAAAACTTTAAGTCTCGAGGAGGCTGTTAAAATTGCCGAAAACAAATTTTTCCTTGAGATGGAATGTGGAAATGGCGAGCTCGAAATCCATAAAATTTCTGAATAAATTGTGAGTACTGAAATTCAGAATGCTACTAGCTCATCTAAGAATGATATGATTGACATGGGGAATGAA
Source organism: Olivierus martensii (assembly GCA_000484575.1). NCBI lineage: Eukaryota > Metazoa > Arthropoda > Arachnida > Scorpiones > Buthidae > Olivierus > Olivierus martensii. The sequence continues at coordinate 35,784 of AYEL01046528.1, forward strand.
TTAATCGAACTTAAGTAACAAATATGTGAACTTACAAAACAAATGAGTGAGTTGAGAAGTGAGTTTAGGAAAGGCGATGAGACGATTGACTTTGAACCACGAAGATCAAAATTTCGGGGGAGCTTCAATTACCCAAGACAAAAATTTAATGATCGTCCTTATCCTGACAAACAAAATTTAAACTAGTCGGCAGCAACCTTATAAGCCAGCAAGGTTCACTGAAAATTGAAAGTCTGGCTGGAATAATTTCTAGTAAAAATGGTCTCCCACTAAAAAGGATACGTTTTGGGAATAATGAATTTTATGCGTTGTTAGACACCGAAGCCCAGTGTTCAGTCATTAACAAGAATTTGCAAGGAAACATTCTTCATGACCAAGTTAAGGTAAAAAGGACTAATGCTAAGATCAAAGGAATAGGAACTAATTCTATTGAGTGTAATAAACTCATAACTATTGATATTTTTGGGATTGAAAGTGATCTTCGTATGATTCCTTTTCACGGTGGATCTGATTATGACGCTATTTTTGGTATCCTCAGTTTATCAGTGAAATTAATGATTTTTTTGTTAATAACAAATCTGTCTTAGATAAGACGTATAGGCACAACCCTTTTTTATCAAATATTTATGAGATTCTCAATGCTACCAAAAATATCGATCTTACTCATCTTGAGGATCACCATTGGGAACAATTTCGCAAGATTTTAAAGGAGAATCATATGTGTTTTAGTGATGATATAGGTGACGTTAAAGGAACTGATTCCTTTTATCATGACGTTGAACTCACAACTAACGTCCCAATTTATACCAAACAATACCGTATTCCGCAAATTTATCTCCCCAAACTTAAGGTACTAATAAATGAATATTTTAATGCTGGAATCATAGAGAAGAGCAACAATGAATACAATTCTCCCATTTATGTGGTTCCAAAGGACAATGGTGACTTGGTTCACCCTTGATTTAAGAAAGATAAAGGAAGTCACCATCCCACAACTATTCCCCATGGTCTGTATCGATGAAATTTTTTCTAAAATGAATGGCAGTACCATCTTTTCCGTGATCGACATGCATTCTGGGTACTTCCAGATTCCTATAATAAAACAGTGTCGCAAATATTTTGCTTTTTCTACTCCGTGGGGTCGTTATCAATTGTGCCGAATGGCACAAGGGGGAAAGAATAGCGGCCGGTTCTTCCAGAAAATCATGACTGAGGTCCTTGGAGATTTTATTGGGGTATATTGTTTCGTTTTCCAGGATGACATTGTGATATTTTCAAAATCTTTTGATCAACATATTGGTACTGTAAATAAGATCCTACAACGCTTATCTTCTTATAAATTCATTCTAAAACCAATAAGTGTAAATTCCTTGTCAGACAAGTTAAATACCTTGGACACATTATTAGTGATAGGGGCATTAGTCCCAATCAAGGAAACATTGAGGGAATAACGGCCATCAATCGTCCTAGAACTGTCAGGGATATTAGGAGCTTTCTGGGAGTAATAAACTTCTATCGACCATTCTTGCCTAAATTTGCTGAGATCGCTCTTCCACTCACTGATCTCACAAAGGCTAAAAGAAAATTCCATTGGGATACTAAGTGTGAAGAGAGTTTTAATTGTCTTAAATCTATGATAACCAATCCTCCTGTATTGTGCTATCCTGACTTTTCCAAACCATTTTATCTATACACCGATGCCTCTGATCATTCCGTTGGAGCCGCCCTTCATCAAACAACTAATGGTCACAGAGCTCCAATTGGTTACTTTTCCAAACATCTTTCTGGTAGCATGCTTAACTATTCTACCATTGAGAAGGAATGCCTTGCCATTGTACTAGCTCTCAGACATTTTAGATACATTATACTTGGCCGGCCTTTACACATCCTTTCTGACCACAAACCTCTCGTCTTCCTCAATAAAATGGACAACCATAATCGGCGCTTAATGCATTGGGCCATGGAGGTGGCTGAATATGACAAAGATAAGCCATATAAAGGGAAATGAGAACATAGTTGCCGATTCTTTGTCTAGGAACAGTACAATTTTCATTCAATAAATATTAAATAAATAAAAACTACTGCATTAATAAATCTCTAATATTCACATAATTAGATTTTTAAACAGTTTTATCTTCTTCTTTCTTCAAAATTTTCTTTGAAGTTCATATTCTTAAAAAACAGCTAATAGTTCCAAAAATTACATGTATTTTATTTACTTTGTGCTGTTATTTCAATTGAAAAATACTATATTTTTCTATGCTTCCATTTCATTTAATCTTGGAAAGGTTAAATGAAATGGAAGCATAGAAAACTTTTACAGATTGAAACATTTTATCTAATGAAAAATGGATAAAATATTAGAAATGAGTTTACATTTTATTTATATCTAACTTTGGAATACAAAGTTACAAAATATGTTTAAAAAATTTATCCCATTTTTTGTTATTTCAATCAGATGGACCTAATAAAACATTATAAAACAACTTATGTTATAAGTAGGTTACCTTTAAATTTTCAATTTCATTTAGCTTCTGCTAAACTAAAAAACTATATAAAATTAATGGCAAAACTAAAGTTCTTAAAAAAATTTGTAATCATATTCAGTAGCTTTACTGGGCCACTTTTAAAGCAAACTCTTTTTTAGCCTACTTCTAAAAGAAAGGGAGGCTTATAAGATCTATCTGTATTGGTATATAGCAATCTTTCTATATATTTCCATTAATAACATTTGCACTACCATTTAAGATAATCTCCATGCCTATTATTTAACTGTCTTAACTTTAACCATTTAAAAATGTCATTCACTTTCAAAAGTTTTTTTCCTAATAACTTTTGAACTATTTGATTGAATTTTATAAAATTTAGTAGGTAACTAAGTAAAGCCAAATCTGAAGTGATATCAATAAACCCTGAGGATCTATATGCATTTAAAACTACAGACATTCAATCTTCTGAATCTGTTGAATGTCATAAAAATCTGTTAAATAATTCAATAACTATTGAATTATTTAACAGATTTTTTATGACATTCAACATGTAGATTACTCCAATAAAGATAATTTTGATGACATGCTTAATTAATTATCTTTAATCATTTTAAATAAAGGCTATGTTCAAAAAATAGGCAATTAGTTTATTCCAAAAGAGTTTATTTTTTTTAATAAAACCTCATTAAAAATTTGAATTTCATTTCTTCAGATTATTAATTATATTATTTAGCAAAGAAATTTGTGTATCATAAGCATTATCTTATAAGTTATCTACTGTTAATTCAAAATACTAGTAAAATTTTTAGTTGCAATAAGTGGCCATAGTAGTGGATATGGCCATTTTTCACAAAAAACTTTCAAACAAATATAATGATGCTCATATGCAACAAACAGTTTTAATGATATTTTAAAATTTCAAACCTCTATCATAATGTAATGAAACTAAGGGAAGATCTAGAAAAATTCAGGAAAGATCAATTTTGTATATAATTTTTATAGAGTGATTTCTTATATTTCATTTTTATAATTTATTAATTGATGATAGTTTTTATATAGATTTAATTTTTTTTTTATTTATGCTGTATTTAAATTTAATTATTAGATAAAACTGAAAACATTACAGATATCAAGATTGCCTTAAAGAAATTTAATATTTACAGTTTACTTAGAAATTAAACAATCTTATGTGGGATAGGCAGAAAATTTTGCAAAAAAATAAGAGGAAAAGACAATAACAAAAAAGGACAAGAGAGAGCATTGAAGAGAGGCAGGAAAAATGAAGAAAATAAGCTGTTTCTTAAATGAGGTAGTGACCGAATTGTTTCCCTAAAAGTTGTTTTACTTTAAAGTTGTCTCATGCTTAAGTTAACATACTGCTCATCTATTTAACTCATCTTCTGTCCAAAAGACCACAGAAACTAGGGGCTTTTCAAGGATCAGATCTGGAGCAAAATAATAGAAGTGAAATGTTCAAAAGTTTTTTGAACAGCCACCATTTTTTGGAAGTGGATTGTTGTGGAATAATTCCAGCCTAACTGACTGTTTGAATTAGCTAAAAGGTTAACTGAAACGGAATTAAGATTGTTGTAGATGAACTGTGATTTGAAAACTTTGAAAGAAGTGGTAAGCTGACTATTTTAGCTGTTTTATTTATAAATCATAGTACAGTATTAACCAAGAATCATTTCAAGAATGTCAACCCTGACAGTTGAGGCTATTGAAAACATGATGTTGACAGATTTAAAAGATTATTTAAAAGATCATGGATACTAGAAAATGAGATAAGAAAGAGACCTAAGAGAAAAATTAAAAGTAGTTGTGATTCTAGAGAATTCAAAGCAGAATGAGAATGAGGGAGATGATAAGATAAGCAAGGCATTTGAGTCATCCGATAATGATGAGAAGTTAGTTTCAAATGATGATGAACATTCTGGTAGGTCACCAGACCAGACAGCAGAAATTAAATCATTGATTAGACACGATTTCATTTCATTCAAAGACATGGAGGAATCAATGAACTCATTTTTGGGTGATGACAAAACACAAAATAATTGATGCATGGCTCCTAGAATTTGAGGACTGAGTGAACTTTTGTCAATGGTCTGAAGTCATCTATGCCTGTAGAATGTCAAAAAGATCCACTAAACTATTAGTGAAGCATGAGAAGGGGTGTAATACTTGGAGGACCATATCAAATATATTTAGGGAGGAGATTACTTGTAAAGTTAGCAGTAGTTATATAACTTTGAATTTATGAGGATATGGAGGCTAATAATAAAAGATATGAGGAAAAGGAGCCTAAAAAGTCTCCAGATATGCCATCCAAACAGAAGCTAGATAAGAATGATTCTGTTAAGAAGAAAAACTGTTTTAGTTGTGGAAATCACTCCCATGTAATAAATAGCCAGAGAACTATTATCTTGCCAGAAATTGCCCAATGAGACTTATCAAGAATATTTTTATAAGATGATTGATATTGCATTTCAAGGTAATAGGATCAGGAGTCACTTTTTCAGTATGTTATTGATGGCATTTCTGATTCTGAATTCAATAAGGTTGTTCTATATGGCACAATTTCAGTAAAAGAATTCCGTTTCAAACTTTGAACTTATGAGGATATGAAGGCTAATAGTAAAAGACATGAAGAAAAGGAGCCTAAAAAATCTTCAGATATGCCATCCAAACAGAGGCTAGATAAGAATGATTCTGTTAAGAAGAAAAACTGTTTTAGTTGTGGAAATCACTCCCATTATAAATTGTCTTCGTGAGTTGGAAAAATGTTTTAGAATTATCAAGTATTTGGTATTATTAGATGCAGAATATCATCAAGAATGTAAATATATAAAAATTTTTTTTATCCGATGCCCGAAATCATGAGTAATTTGAAAAATTATGTATTGTTTACATATGCAAATTAGGCCTAATTGCTTTCGTATTTTTTTTCTCTTATTCTTTTGATTCTTCATCCAAAACTAAAAAAGGGTATCAGAGTACGGTATATTGCCGACAAAATCCAATTTTTTCGTGTCAAAATATTAAAATGCAAAAACGTTTTGGCAAAAAACAAAAAAATCATAATTTTTTTAAATGGACGCGCTAGAGTGGTAGACCGTTAAAAAATATATTTTTTAGGAGCACAAAGGGTTAATTGGCTTGTAGATGTTTGTTGACACACTACACCAAATACCACATGCAGTATAGTAAAGTAGGCTTGGCTGCAGTTTCCTGTGAAATGACTGGATGCCATAAAATAATAAAAGTGACATGCCTCTTTTTATAATCTGGGTTTGTTTACATTAGGATTTTCTTGTATTTTATTAAGTTATCTATAAAAGTAAAGCAATAAATAAACAAATAAGTAAAAACAGTGTTTATTTTAACAGAATTGACCAAAATTTTTATATTATCAGCAAACTTTATTCAATTTTATGAATTTTACGGCTCATGAAGTAAAATTCCATGTTTTGCTTAAAATTTCAAAAATAAATTAATCTCACCCCCAAAATTAAAATAAGATTACTAAATTGCAGGGCCGCCGAGAGATATTTTCGGGCCCATGACAAGTGATGCACTTTTTTTAAGTGGTCCGGGCCCCACTTAAAAAAATGCATCACTTTGGTTTAATAAAAAAAGCCATCAAAACATAAAGCATTTATTTAAAAAAAGGCAAACAACATATAAAATGTTAAGCATTTATTTAAAAAAGGCAAACAATAAATTCAAATTCTATATATCAGCACTATTATGTTATATACAAAAATATTTATTTTGATACGACTGCTATAGGTGCTCTGTCGGCAGCCTGAGAACTATCGGACATGTTATGTGACACTTCAGGCCCGACGGTCAGGCCCTTTTCGATGTTAGGCCCGTGACAAAAGTCATGGATGTCACCCCCTCTCGGCGGCCCTGCTAAAATGTAATAGAATAGAAAGCAGAATCAATAAGTTTTCATGAAAAATAATCCAAATTCAATGAATACAATTCACATTTTCTATCTTTAGAAATGGTATTTAAAAAAAAATGTTAGCAATTGGAAAATTTAGGATCCATCATCAGAGGCATGTATTTTCACCCAAAAAATGCAAAAAAACTTCTCTGTGATAGTAGCATTGCATTACTCAGGACTGAAATTTATTATTATTTTTCATTCAACTTCCATGACAGTCCACATCGACAGACCTCAACGAGTAAAGTTAATCTCTATTCCTAGTAGACAAGTTCTAGAACAGGAATTGCAGATGAAAATCATAGTCCAATTTCTGACTGGCTCATCTCCACCAATATTCACAGGATTTACCCTTTACACCCTAACACTTTTGAAAAGGCAGTTATTACTGCTTTGGATATAAAAAGACAACTGGAGAACAAGGGCAGATCAAGAGAGAGAGAGTTTTGCCACTGTCTGAACATGGTCTTATCACTTACTCAACTACATTTGATCTGAAACGTTTAGAAACAAGATCTTCATTAGAATAGTTATGTCAGATTTGAATCCTCTGAGAAGGAAATAAATGAATTGGGGTCTAGTAGAGACAAGAGACTTGCATCAAAACAATGGAAAATAGATTTTAAGAGGAAATAGAAATTAATTAAAAATAGTCATTAAGCCACTTGAATTGGCTTGATGGTACTAATCATGAGTGAATAAATAAATGCATGAAAACACAATAAATAATGAAACACTCATTGTTTATTGTTTATATTTATTTATTTAATTAATCTACTTATTCTCCTTTTATAAGCCCCTAAATAAGTGAAATATCATTATGAGTGTAGTCAGAAAATAAATAGAATTAGAAATAAATATAATTAATAGAAGTTAAAGGAAGGCTCAACCTATTTTCCTTACAGTTATGGGGAAGAGAATAGGCCTATTGCTCAGTGGTGCAAGTGGTAAGAGCCTGCTATACCAAGTATATGAATGTGCAGAAATTTCAAATTAGAAGGATATGCCTGCCAATGAGCAAGGCTTTCTGCTCATTGAATTTTGGGGCACATGTCCACCAAGACATGAGGGCTTCTGCCCATAACCACACTCACTGCTGACCGTGGAATCTTTTTTATTTATGTATGACTATTCTCAAACTGTTGGTCAGTTCGACAAAAAATGTGTATAAACAAAGTTCTGTTGTAGGTTAGTGTTTTTGCTGGTTTTCTTGCATACACATTATATGATTAGGATAAAGTAGAGCAATATCCATATCTTTAAAAAAATGGAGTAGAATCATCAAGGACAACAAAAATGACAAATATCTACATATAGAAATTTCTTTTCTAAAACCTGTTTCTTTGTCCACCATGAGAATACTATCAACTCTTATCCATCTTTCATGATATAAAATTTCTAGTTCCTGTTCAATGTTCTTCATTGTCAAGTTCCCATTGTAAAATCTTTGTCATCAGATCTCGGGTTGGTCTTCTGACCAGATGAAAAGGAGAAATGAAGAAAGAAAATTAAATAAAAAGAAGAAACTAAAAACAGATTAAAGTTTGTTCTTTGGACAGACATTGATGATGTGGATGGAGGGAAGTTTCATCCCCATCTATCCAATGGATGGACCAGTAACAGATTAGCAACTTGTCAAAAGAACAATATCCTCTGGACTAGCTATAAAAGCAATCCTTGAACAGGAGAAATTAGGAAGAACTAAAAAAATCAAATTGTGTGTTCAATACTATTCTCAGTTCTGATAGTGTCAATAATTATTCTACTTCCTCAGGTATATTTATCATTCAGGAGTTTGTTAGCTTTTCTCATTTTTTGGATTAGTTATTTGTAGCTAACTCTACTTTTAAATTGTTCTAATTTCTGATCTGCACTATAACATAACTTTTGTTAAGATACTATTGTATTATTCTATTTCCATATTATAGTTAATGTTTTTTGTTGTCAAATAAATGACTTTTGCTTGTTTATGTAATTCTCTGAATCATTTCTCCATTCCTGGATCTCTGTGCCACATATTCATGTGCCTTATTCAAAATTTTGAAAGTTTAAAAACTTTCTGGCCCTATATCCATTGCATGGTCATTAAACTATCTTTCCTTCCACATATTTGACTTCTAGTATTAACTTTGTATCTAAATATTTTTCTCATGTGCCAAAAAAATTGGCTATCTAAGAGAGTTTCTTATATCTTGATTTTCTTATATTTTAAGTGACTCATATCTCAAGTCATTATACATAAACATAGGTGTATATATAATGACTTGAAAAAGACATAAAATACATGAAAAAGAAATATAGCAGTGCATAGGATATTTTTGAAAAGCAAATATACTGGACATATAAAGCTGTATTAGAAAAACATATAACAAATAGGACTGAACTACAAGTTTTAATTTTAAAATTTCACTTTAAATACAGAAATTACAAAAGTTTCTTTCAACTTCCACATAGAGAATTATGTTTATATTGGCAATATTTAGGTAAGGTTTAACTGTTTAATTTTAAAATTTCACTTTAAATACAGAAATTACAAAAGTTTCTTTCAACTTCCACATTCTGTCAAGAGTTTTTTGTTTTGCATATTTACTTAAATATGCTTTTCTTTTCATCATTTTGTTGGGTTATTCGGAAAGTAATTTCGTTTTTTTTTCATGAAAATGAATGACAGATTTTTATAGTATATAAATATTTTATTTAATTATATATTGACCATTTTGCCAACATATGTTGCCATCTTTCTGTGGTAGCATGATTCCATGCTCGTAGAATTACTGATCTTTTCTTGCAAAAAACTAAACCAAGTGATTTTTGATATCCTCATTTAAAATAAGTGTTTTGCCATCTAAAGAATTCTGTAAAGATCAGAATAAGTAATAATCAGAGGGTGCCAGATATGGTGAATATGGTGGGTATGGTGGCACATCCCATCCAAGCTGTAACAGGTTCTAGCGAGTCATCAAACTTGTATGAAGTTTGGCATTGCCATGGTGAAACACTATCCTTTTCTGTTAATCACTTCTGGCCTCTTCTGTTTGATGGAATCACTCAATTTGTCCAATTAGTGGCAGTACACTTTCAAATTACTTGTGGAATTGTATGGAAGAAGCTCAAAAAAAAATCAAATCCCTTGAAATCCCACCAAACAAAGAGCATCATTTTTTTTGATGAATATGATGTTTCGAAGTGCTTTGAACCGGTTCATTTCTTCTGCTCCATGATCACTTGCAATCAACTTTGTTGTATGTTTCAAAGTGCTTTGAACCGGTTCATTTCTTCTGCTCCATGATCACTTGCAATCAACTTTGTTGTAAAAAATCCATTTTTCATCAACAGTTATGATCCGCTTCAGAAAGGAATCATCTTCTTCACGTTTGAGCAGCAAATCACAGATGTTGATGTGATGGAGCAAATCTTTCTTTGAGAACATGCGAAACCCAAATATCAATGTTTCAACTGGTCGTGAACGGTTGAATTTGAAAAATTCAATCTTGTAGCAATTTCTCATATTGTTATTCAGTGGTTTGCTTCAACCAATACCTTTATTTTGTCATCATCAGCTTCAACTGACTTTCCAGTACATGGTGCATCTTTAACATCAAAATTGCCAGAATGAAATTTTGCAAACCAGTTTCGGCACTGGCATTCTGTTAATACATCTTCTCCCTACCACTTCACATAACTTTTTTCTTGTTTGAACAGTGTTCTTATTTTTTCGGTAATAAAAAAGTAAAACATGCTGAAAAATCTCCATTTTATTTTCTATTTTTGATAGGACACCAAAAAAAGAAAAAAAAAATGCACAGAATCAAAAAGAAATTTTTTATAAATATACCTTGAAATGTCAGCTGTCGAAATTATAGACGACAATATGGCTTATAACAAAATTGGCAAGAAAAATACAACTAACACTACTGGTGGGAAAAAAACAAAATTACTTTCCAAACAATCCAATACATATTTGTAAAAGCATAATTGCAGTAATTTGGATGCAACTGAGATGTTCAGAAAATTCTTCTAACACAGCCAATTTATTCGTAGCATTAGCAAATTTCTTATTTTTTGTGTTTCTGGAAAGTTTCTTCCCAACCCTTTTTCATTGCTGTCTTCTTCATTTATAGAATTTTCTTCTTGATTGGATCAAATCATTCATAATTTGATAACCTGCCTCTATTAAAATGTTTTTATCAATGTTGACATATTCTTCAGCATTTACCAGCATTTTAATGTCTTCAAAGCTGTCCTATAAATCTCGAATTTTATCAAGGTGTGATACTTCAGAAAATTCTTCCATTCCTTGTTCAGGTTGACCAATTAGTTTCAAATTCAAAACCACTTTTTCCTTTATAAGATGGGAAAAATTATTATTTTTCATCTTATACAGGTTTTATTTTATTCAGTGAAATTTCAAAATGCTTTCCATTTCCATGTTAGACAGTCTCCACATTACACAGATATTTCCTTTGATATTTATATGGAAGTTATTTGGGAATAAAAATGTTTTCCATGTTGAACAAGTTTCCAGCTTGTACAGTGACCAGCTTAGACAGGTTTTACTGTATATCCATTAAAGCAGATAGAGTTAAAATGCAGAAATATGATCATTTTTTCTTCATTTTATTATTTATGATATGTGCATGTACAGTGGATTCTGCTTAATTGGGCCATCGGCTAATTGGGGCAGCCACGTAATTGGACCAAATCTCAGAGAACGGAAACCAAACTAATAAACTAATACATAATTTAAACGCTTAATTCGGAAACCAAACTAATAAACTAATACATAATTTAAACGCTTAATTGGGAGAAACCAAATTAATAAACTAATACATAATTTAAATGCTTAATTGGGACCACTTTTACCTAAGAACTTTAAAACCATCCTGTTACACTCACAATTGACGTCATAAGAGACGTTTATACAACTGACGTTGTATAAACGTCTCTTATGACGTCATTTTTGAGTTGTTTATTTTTGTAGGGGTTGGCTTCTCTCTGTTCTATATATTCATTACAGCTGAAGTTGACCTACTGATAAGGTCGAAAGCATTTCTGGTAATAAAGTATTTATCCTGTTTAGAGCTTTGTTTTTTGTGTGAACTTTTTGCTTAATTGGGACAGTAGCAGAAAAGGAATTTTCAATTTTTGATATATTTTAGGGATATTTCGAAAGTATGGCAACACTATATACACTAATACTTGTTGTGTGCTTTCTTAAAAAAATCCTTATAAAAAAATTATAAAACTATTTATTGTACTGGTAATATTTCAGGTTAAACCTTTCTACAAGACAATACAGACTAACACAATGGATGCAGATTTTTTTTATATATATATAAAAATTATAAATTATTTTCATTTGCTTGGGGTGCACCTGGCTACTTTTCACATAACTCGCAGTCGACAGATTTGAACCTGTACAGGAAGATCCTAACGGATTTCTAGTCCGTCGCCTCAACCACTCGGCCACGACTGCTTCGAAAACTCTTTTGCTAACATCCATAGAAATAGCGAAGAATTTTGTCGAAAAATTCGTCGATAAACATGCGGTAATGTTACAAAGAAGCTAATCCAATATCTAAATTTGAATTGGCGTTTTTCAATTAGAAAATTAATAAAAATTCTGTATTTAAACTTTCATATAGGATTATTTCGACGAATCTTGTATGAATGTTTTCTTACTTTCGAGTGTCACAATTCTAATAAATGGAAATTGGAGTCGTGGAAATTATCCTATTTTGAAAGACTATTAAAAGCGACATATTTGTTGGTTTATTCATTTCATGAAATTTCCAGGTGACGATTTTCAAACTCAAATCTATAACGCACATAACGATGTAGAGATAA